>JARHVA010000608.1:830000-1037500 GCA_037957365.1 Torreya grandis | reverse complement strand
AAGGATACAATGTGAAGACAAGTGTCCATATGGATGCTAATCCATCCTTTCAGAATACATGTATGATGAGTCATTGTAATGACCAAGTGAAAGTAGGAATGGTGATAAATATGAGTGTATGCATCTAAATTTGCTCGTCTCATCATTAACATCACTAAAATTGTCTATTTATATCTAATTTATCATAATATCCTATTATCCTAGTCTTAATTTAATATTTATAATATATCCCCCATCTTACACTAACCTTATAACATTTCATGTCTAATAAATTCACCTAAGTCCCTATTATCTACTAACTAATCTCACTTGCATAATATTTGGCAATTAAAAATTCCCATAACCCACATACCTACCTACTCTTAGGATTTCATACAAGTGTTACCCCTATTCTTCACCTAAACCTTATTATAAAATAATTTGACCTCCCCCTAATCATCATTAGATTCACTAAATTAATCTATAACTCTCCACCACCCTTCTCCTTCTCTAGAGAGTTCTATCTAGAGAATTCTAAGGAATTTTAAATTCCTTAGAATTCCCTCCTTCCTCTCTAGAGTCTTCTTCTCTATAGGCTTCCAATAAATTTTTTATTCATTATAAAATTTCATGACCTCTCCAACAAAGAGAATGAATATATGACTATCATAAATGGGATAAGAAGATAAGAGACACAACTATAAACAAGGAACAACTGACTATAACTGGTTGGAGACACCATTCACAAAGATTTGGTTGTAATAATAATGGATTTCCCTATATATAAATACATAGTTAAACATGAAAGTAATAAAATACAAGCTCCAAATAAATTATATCAGGTTATGGCTATAAAGGCTTCAAAATTATTAAGCGTAGAATGCAAATTTTTAGATCTAAAATTAAGAAAAATTTGGCTTACTTGTAAAAGAGAAATGGAGCTTACATAGATTTAAACTAAGTTGAACTTATAAGGGACTCATAAATTTTTTTTTGAAGAGGGAGTAATTGGGGCATGATTGGAGGTGAACTTAGGATGGATAAATCAATCATCATGACAATATTCATGTAAAACTCCCCAAGGAATGATTTATGAAAGCTAAACTTGGAAGACAAAATAATAATGATGAAATCACCCCTATTTGTTGGGTAAGTTATGCAACCACCAATTCTAGGGATATAAATTCTACTACATAAGATATTAATGCTCCTATTTTAATATGAAACCACCTTATTAGGGTGGAACCACTATGGTGATTTACAAAACTGACATGATGAACATGTCACTAGGGTGTCAATTTTGTAACCTAATATGATAGTTTTATCACTTTAAAGGGAATTTACATAAAAAATTAGAAAGGGATGAAAATAAGTAGAGGGGGGCTATAAGGGCCAACAAAAAGACCTGAGAAAGAGGGAAGAAAAATAGGAGAGAGTGTTAATAGTTATCATTTGATCATTATTAAGAGGTCATTACATCATCATCAGACCTATCATGTCAATAATATATCATCATGAAAAAATTGGGTACATAAAATTACCCCTAAAGAGGATGCCTTGTCATGGATTAACAAGGTTTCTTGAGTAGTGGCATATAAAAGGGAAAGAGTAAGTTAGAAATACTTACCTTGGTGGTATAGTGAAGCTAGTTGAGACTCCACACAACCTACAAAAAAAAGACAAGAATCAAATGCAATGTGACAATAAAGTGGAAAATAGACTACCTAACCAAATCATAGATAAGAATGCATACCATATGCATGAGGAAAATCATACTACATGAACTATCCCATCAAGGGAGTGAATCTAGTGCCAAGTGGTTAGGAACATACAAAATTATAAATATGCTATGAAATATAGAAAATTCATTTAGAATATTAATTTTAGAATGTGAGTTATAGAGTTTAACAAACATATAATTTGTAAATATGAAAACATGTATAAAATATGACAAAATTGGAAAGTTTTTAAACTAAAATTGAAAGAGTTTAGAAAAATCTCACCCAAGGTCAAATCTACAATCATTACCATAGTAAAAACCATTGGTGCACTTATTAAATAATATCTATCTATTATACACAAATATATCATAAAATGATAAATACTATATATTTTTAGAGCTTATCAAATATAATAAATGTAACTTACAAACATAAGCAAAAAATATCAATCATAACTAAAAGATCAAGCTGAGAGATCAATTATAACTAAGAGATAAACCTAAGTGATCAAACCTAGGACTAAGATATTTATCCCTAAAGGATAGAAACAACTAAAAAATATCCACACAATATCTAATAGATAAATATATAATATCTCATATTATCTAAAATAATATAAATGAAATATCTACATGTAAATGGGTAGGAATAACTAAATACCTAGTTGAACATGAGCTAAGGTAAATAACCTAATCTAACACCCCCTCTCAAGCAAAGTTAGGGACCAAAAATAACTTGGTATATCCATAAAATGAGTTTTTAAAGCAAGCCCTGATTAGGTTCTCATACTATATATCCATGATTAAATCTCTCATAAAGTGGATAAATGGAGAAAACTTGTAGGAACACCCCCACCACCCCACCTCGCCCACCCAAAAAAAAAAAAAAAGAGAGAAGAAATGTGTCTTGACAACAAGGCTTGATGAGGTACTCATGCACAAAAAAAGGATATAATGTGAATAAAAGTGTCCCTATGGATACCAATCCATATTTTTAGAATACATGGATGTCCAGTCACTATAACCACCAAGTCAAAATATGAATGGTGTTGAATATGAGTGTATGCATCTAAATTTTCTTATCTCATCATTAACATCATTAATGTTGTCTATTTACATATAATTTGTCATAATATCCTATTATCCTAATCCTAATATAATATTTATAATATATCCCCCATCTTAAACTAACCATATAACATCCCATGCTTGATTAATTCACCTAAGTCCCCATTATCTACTAAAAAATCCCACTCGTCTAATATTTAGGAATTTAAAATTCCTATAACCTACCTACCTACCCAATCTTAGGATTTCCTACAAGCCTACCCCCTATTCCTCACCTAAATGTTATTCTAAACTAATCTAACCTCTACCTAATCATCATTAGATTCCCTAATGGAATATAGAAATCTCCACCACCTTTCTCCTTCTCTAGAGAGTTCTCTCTAGAGAATTATAAGTAATTTTAAATTCTTTAAAATTCCCTCCTTCACTAGAGTCTTCTTCTCTAGAGGATTCCAATGAATTTTTAATTTATAGAAAAATTTCCCTTTATTACCTATTTAAATCCATGTTTCCTTCCATTCCAAAAAGGGAATGAGTGAAATGTGCTTGAAATTTATCAATTCAAAATCCATTAATCCATCTATAAATCTACCCAAGTCCATAATTCTTCAATAATCCATTGTCTATAAGTCAATTTATGAAGTCAATATCATAATAATATTAAAATCTAAGTCTATTATAACAATCCAACATCTATAATATTTAGTCTTTTAGTTATAATATTGATTGGGAACATTTGCATTTAGATTAGAATGTTGTTTTAAATATCCATTTTATTGCATTTTAATCCAATGGATTCCAATTTAATGGTAGATTGTTATTTTGAGTAGTTTTGTTAAATTACATAATAAAATTCAATTTCTCAAATTTATCATCTCACACTTTGTGACCATAGTGGGACCATCAAATTCAAAATAATCATCTATCAAATTAAATATCAAATTCCTCTTATGAATCCCAAATTTAGGCACTAGGGGGTAATAAAAACCTAAGTCAAATATCAACAAGTTAAAAAATATTTCAAAATTAATAGCAATATGGCCAATAATCCTTCTAATATTTTTATAAAAGATTAAATAAGTCAGAAGGTCTTATATTCCTTAACCTCACGTAGCATACAACACTAATAAAAAATGTCCCGTCCACCATATCCAATGGTATATGAAAGTTTTGATCCCCATTTCCACTCTCCTTATGGTCAATTTTCCATCATAACCATATCACTCATTCACATATTATATCCCTCCACCAAAATCTAGACATAATCTCATCCATACCATACCTTAAATCCCTAGGAAACATTGTCTCTCATAGGGGTAATGAAGACACCTAGTCTAGATGTGTAGAGAAGTCTAATTCAAGATGAAACAAAGGTAATAAGTGCATCAATACATATAACAATGAAAACATAATCCTAGCATCACATCTCTTCAAAATAGGTGTTGGATGAAGATCTCAAAAATGTTTGCATTTTGTATCTCACCCATCTCTAATAAATTGAGATGCCATTGATAAAGTCAAAATGTTCAAAAGTTAAAAAAATTGTTTGATGTTGAAAACTAGTCTTTTGGCACCTTGGGCAAGTACCATGATGAAAAATAGTTTTCAGTGTCATGGTAAAATAATCCATTATTTATAAGTACCTCAACACTTTTGGGAAAAATCTATCCCTTATCAATCTCATCCATGTCATCCTTGTCTAACTTATCCCTTAGTCCATTTATCCTACCCATCATCTACCATCATTTCTTACATCCTATTATGTCCATCCTTTATTTTATTCTTAACCTTTGTAAGGGAGGGAAAAATGTCTTTAGAAATGTTCTAGAATCATCTTGACATATCTTCTAATGGACACTCAACCAAATATATATCTGGTTCCTTCATGATGTGGTCCTGTCGATTCCTAGTCCATTCTTCCTTGGTCCTTATCCCTTTTCAGCATCACCCTCATCATTTTAACATCCCATACATTATTCCATTCATCTTTATCTTGGTTTATAGTATTGGTATTCCCTTTACTAGTAACCCCCTTTGTATAATGTACATACATATTATCAAATGACCTAAAAGTTTAAATATTCTAAAAAACCCTAAAAATTATAAAATCCATAAAATACTAAAACATCTATCATATATCCTAAATATCCCAATCATCCTATCTTATTCTTAGTCATCTTATCATCTTATCATCTTTCTTAGTCTTATATCCTAGTGGTCTTAATAATTTTGTCATCTTGTCTTGTCATATGTCTTAATATTGACATCTAAGCCCTTATCCATAATCTTATCCCAATCCAAGTCACTAATCTACTCCAAGTCCATAATCTTGTCCAAGTATATAACCTTAATCCAATTTCACATCATCAGGACCAACTTAGTCTAGTTTATTTCCTAATCAATCATCCCATCGAATCTCATCAAGACAAATGATAAGACACTAATCATAATGCATTTCTATATACATAATTTTGTATGTTACTTGTATGGTTTATGTTATTTAACTTGTTTTCATGTATATATCTATAGTGTTTGTTTGATTATCTATGTTTATCTTACTTTATTAGTCTTTTAATTAGTCTTTCATCATGTCTCTTTCATCAAGGGTGAAATGGATGAGGATGCTATGATGAATCCAAAAATATATAATAATGCTTTTGGGTTCCCTATGTAGATTTCATCATTTCCTCCTTTTATAATCATGCACTTTGTCACAACATCCTCTTTATCATACTTATATCATGGGGAATCATACATGGTGCTACATTTAACATCAGATTTAGTATATTATAATTAGACTTGTCACATAAATGATGGATTTAAAATGTACCACACTCATCATTTTTCCTATCCTATGTCACCTATATAATAATATAATCATGTAATCATCAAGTCTATATCCATTAGTTGATAATCTATTAACCTATTTAACCTAATCACAAGTCATCTAACATTTCATATCTAATCACTTTTCCTAGTATTCTATCTTCATAACTACCATCTAAGTTAAGTCACATCCTCTATCTCACAACTGACATGTCAAAAATACATCATTTTCATCCTCCTTTAGTCTATCTTATCATCTATCATCTAGTCTAAACTACATTGGTCTGAGGTATTTTCAAACTATGTAGGCAAATCTTAGTCATATAACATGTCTAAGGTTAGCTCAACCACTATTTACTCTTTATACATGATTCTTCATCACATATATCTTGTCCTTAATCATCCTCAAGTCTTGAATTAGTTAAATCCTTAGGATACAAATCATATTATCAATCAATTAGTAAAATTAATCTATCACCCTATGCTCAATCATTTCCTACTCTTTCTTTAACCACCTAGATTTGTCAATTGGGCCTAGAAAATAAAAACATCCATCTTTTCTTCCATTAGTCATAAAATATCACTGATTGGTCAATTAATCTTTTAAATTTTATGGATTCCTCCTTTGATTGGGGTAGGACCAGGACCATAAATTTATTATCACTGCCTTGCTTATGTCCTTGATAGGGTATCATCAATACGAATCATATCATGTCTCATTGATTTGATTCATTAAAAATTAATTCTTCCCATTTATATTTTGTTCATTTAATCATATTTATTCTTCTCTCTCATCTCTTTCATCATATCATTCATCTTCATATTTGAGCTAAACTTATCATTAATATTATCAAATCACTATCTTATTTTGGCTTGAAGCTCTCCCTTGCATGTGTCCTTGCTTGGGATATGTCAAATATTGTGGAATTTATCCTTTTTGTATTCATATCTCTTAGGTATGTGTCCTTACTTAAGATAAGTCAAAAGCTTTAAACCCCTATCATCCTAGTGTAAAACTATCCTTAAAATGTGTCCTTGAATTAGATATGTCTAAAGTTGTGACCTTATATCATCATCCTATTAAAGTTTATTCTCCCTTGGTATGTGTTGATAACCATGAAACTATCATTTCCATTCCCTATGCATAGGTCATTTCTAGGGTCATCATCTATTTGTATCTCACTACTCATGTCAATATCATCTTATTTATAATTGATCTCATATCTAACATACCGTCCCCTTGTCTACCCATCACATCTTATGTACAAGGGAAAGTGAAGCTAATCTACAAGTTAGTCCTAGATTGGAGAAAATAAATAACACTTACCCTTATACTTATTGGTACATTTAAATAATTGGGGTCATGACCAAGATATATTTTATACACCTAACTAAGGGGTTCCTTACCATAATAATGTCACTAGAGAGGGTTCTAAATCCTCTAGTCAAGCAACATCATATAATAACCTTAGATGGGTCATATGTTTTCTTATTCACAAAATAAATACAAAGTACATCAAAATATAACCTAGTGCTCACTAGATCTTGTGGCATAAAATGGGGGTAATAAACATAAAAGTAAACATGCATAAAATATCTCTACTCAATTCAATGTAGAGGAAATCCAAATGCATGGAAGAGATAAGCATATAAAATAAAAAATGAAAATATATCTACGTTAACAAGGAGGATTAAGAGTTAAGAATACATACCTTTGAAGATGAACCTACCAAGCCTTAATCTCTCCCTTGGATGAGTTTATTTATAATAGGTTTTTGTGGTATGTAAGGATAACAAAGATAGGTCAACTCTAGGATATACAACTTTTCTTATACATCCAAAAGACTTCTCCACAAATTTTATTTCATATCTCTAAGTGTAGTATCAAAACCCTAAATAATACTCCTTAGGTAGAATGGTAGATAAGAAGATGTGAAAATAATGATGTTCTTATTCATCTCTCTCTAAAATGGTAGAAAGGATGTGTATATATAGCTAGATCTAACCCTAAACCATTTTAAAATTTTAGCCAATTGGGTTAGCCTAATTAACCATATACCATTAATTAATAAAATAAAGCTAGGTCCTAGAATGGTTTGGTTAAGGCTGACCTAATCACATAACATGATAATATATTTTAAGTACAAGGTCAGCCCAGGCTGACTTCATTCGATAAATGTCAAAAAGAGTTTTTGGCTTAGGTAGAGATTGTTTAAGTTAGTGAATTACTTGTAAGAGTGTGTAAGGGAGGTGTTAAAACTTAGGATGATGTATATGAGATGTTTGTGTTGGTTTCACGTGGTGGTATATAGGAAAACAATCTTGTGAAGCACCAATGGTTTATCCACCCCTTTCCTGATGCACCCTTTAATGCATGGACTCAGAGAGATTAAGACTCAACGGGTTCCTAAAAGAGATAAAACATCAATAATTGATAAAGTTTGAAAATATTATGTATACATATACCCCACTCAAAGTTCATCATGTGTCATGTAGTTGTAACATGGGATGGTGCTTTGGAAAAAAAACATAACAACACATAATGCTGAGATAAATAAATTGTAGTAACAAGTGAATAAGTTAAATGAAAGGGTAGAATTGAAAAATACATACCCTTAATTACCTTAGTGTTTTAGAAGGAAGTGAAATAACTGTGAAGGTGTCCAATGTAGATAACATTAAGTGAACTTGTAAAAATAAGTGAAAAATATTTTTTTTGCAAAAATATACATGTAATATGTGGAAAGATTCTCTATGATGCCAGGATTATAGAACATCTTGTGTTCATAAAAAAACTAGTAAAAACAAAGTCATGGTTGAAAAATGGAATCAAATTATAAATAATTTATAGGTAATAATTTTGAATAGTAAATATAAATAGGGTGAAAATTAATTTATTTTTTATTTTACTATTCTAAGAAAATATTAATCTAAGATACCTAGTTTGAGCCTAGAGAGAGACCATGGTGAGGAGATGATAGTTATGATGTGGAAGATGCCTAGAAACTGCAATGGGTGTAGCTCAAGTAAGTGAAGCATTAATTTTATTTTTTTTAATAATTTTAATTTAAATTAAGATAAATATATACAATTAGATGTTAGTAAAAATGTAGATATTGAAATTGACCCTAAGAAATTTTTAGGTAGACTAGGGGTAGAATAGGATGATGGGTAAGAAAAAATTAGACTAATAAATGTCTAAGGCATTTATGGTAAATTTTTGAAAATTCACCACAAACTAAGAATATAATTAGACTTATCAACTTAGTTTTTAAGGTGAGAGAAATCAAGGTGGCTGATAGCATAGCAATAGGCTGATTTAGTATCACTGGAGGTGGATGACTATGTAGTAAAGGGCCAATATAGTTAGAAAAGGATAAATGGTTGACATAGCACATTTTGGTCAATACAATATGTAATAGGTGGCTAATACAGTCTATGAAAAAAAGGTTGAATGTGAGGTAGAGGGATGATATAGTATGCTAGAGATAAAAAGGAATGAATTAGTATCAAATAGGTTGACTTTGTCTGTAAGAATGGGAAAACTATGTAACAAAGGTTTGATTTAGTATAATAAAGATGTGACAATGCTGATTTAGTATTAAATAGGCTAATTATTTTTAAAAAGGTGATAAATAGAAAAATAGGCCAAATAAGATGATGAAATAATTAATGTCTAGTTTTTTTGAGAATTTTTAAGAATGTATTTTATTATTATGACATCAACATCTAATACATTATCTATTGTTTGATATTTTATAGAGGTAATTAATATTTTTGTGTTTGGTAGATGCATCCTAACTACTAGATTTGTTAGAGCATTTGTTAGATGTGGATATAGATCAACTAGTTACCTTGGGTTTTAAAGGAATCATGAAGATGAGGTAGATACCACTGAGTTTTGGTCTCATTATCATGTTCCTAAGAACATGGGAAATATTAACCAACACTTTCCTATGGGAGGTAGATGGGGATACTATAGAGGTGGATATCACCTTAGAGAATGTCCATGCCTTGCTTGGACTTCCTATTGACATGATGCCAATAATATGTGATACATCAGATTTAAAGAATGAGAGATGAGCCCTAACCCAATGGGAAATAGGATTAGATATGATATATCTTAGGTTACATGTGAGTTTGTTTGATGTTTATATAATGACCATTATGGATGTTTTAAATGCCTTGATAGAGATTGTGATAGCATGAGTGTTGTGTCATAATTTAGATGGGAAGGTATTTCTTTATATGATAGCCTTATGTCATTCCATCTTGGAGTAGGGTGCCTTGTATGATCTTGGTTCTATCATTTATGTCCATCTCATGCATTATGTGTATGGTATGCTAACCTTGGGGCATAATATGATGGGCCCCATCATTTTATTGAGTTCATGGATTCATGAGACATTTCTTATGTACTAGTTGCTGATAAGTTACCTCAAGTTTTTAGGTAGAGTTAGGACCATGTAGCATACACTATACCCAATGTTCTAACTTTGTATCCTATTACATAAGGGTAGATAGTGTGGTATCCTTATACATTATTATTATATGGCCATCTTGGGTGATTATTTCTACTTATTTGGTGTGTGTATGGATCACATTCCATTATACTTGATGGGTGGAACCACATCTAGTGTATCATGTACCTATATAGTTTGGGATACCACATCCAATAACCCCTTTAGTATTATCTACTTATTTGGTACAACATATTAGAGAGATGAGAGGGAGAGGAGGCATAGGGGTGTTGATTAAGATACCTATGATTAGGCCTTAATGAGTGAGATGATGGGTAGGCTAGGCATGGAAATAAGATTAAGGCCTAGTTTAGATGAATATATAGATGTGAATGTAATAAAGGTGGGAACAAGACCATATAAGGGGAAAAAATTACTTCCATGAGCTCATCAGAGATGAAGACACCATTTATAAGAGGAAATAGAGGCACTGATAGTCACATAGGGTGATCCTACAATAACTACATGATATAGTTGATTGATAGAGATACCACTAAGGAGGATGGGGTCATGATAGGCTTAGGTGGAGACTCCCAATTTTAAAATTATGTGAAGGAAACTAACATGGGAGGTGATCAATGGGTGAGTGAATGGGGAGACCATAGTCAATGATACCAGCACTAGTGAGAAATGTTTTGATTTGGTTTAAGTTTTTGACATAGAGCACTAGTTGCATCATTATTTATAATAGATATATGGTTTGATGTGTGTGTGTGTGTGTGTGTGTGTGAGAGAGAGAGAGAGAGAGATCTAATGTAGATTTATTTTTCAATTTTGTAGATACTAATGTAGAGGAGATCATATGGGGATCCTTAATTATGGATGTGCACCATGATAACTTGGATGGGGTGCTTTCACATTATAATATTTTCACTTTGGTAGATCCTATGGTACCATATACCCTAGCTCATGATATCTAGTTTAGACTAGTGATGGAGGCTACTCGATAGTTGTAGGCGTAAAGAGATGGTTCACAGCCACCTACAATGGTTGTAGATGGAGATGCTCAAGCCTATTAATCTTTGAAATAGGAGTGATTTCCTCACATGGTAACCAAAATATATCTTGGCTAGGTACATGCCTAAGTGGAAAACCTACAAGGTTAGATTGTTGGCTTGTGATCTTAGACTACCTCCTTATAGTGCACCTTTATAGGGGCTAATGACAAACATCCATGGGTAGTGTGTCCAAGCATAGGATAGGCATGAGGGAGCACGACCTTAGAGATGTAGCTATTTTATCTTATACTTGTATTGTAATAAACTCATTATATATATATATATATATATATATATATATATATATATATATATATATATATATATATTGATATGGAAATTTCATTGATCTATGATTTGTACTTATACGTGGATGGATATATTTCCTTTCTAGCACATGTATTTTGATTTTATTATATATTCTATGGGAAATATGTGATGTATGTTTTATTTTATATAATTATGTGAGACACATGAATGGTTAAAAATAAAAGCCAAAATTATTTGGAAAAGTATAAATAATCAAAACAAATGTAATAAACACTATATCACGATGGGAAATGTGTAAAAACAAAAGATTAAGGTAAGAGTATTTCCATAGTCCATTGAATTAGTTAGATATTTTTTGGAAAAAACCATGTAATCATTTTTTGACCAACATTTTGGTTCATACTACATGAACCATCATCAGGATATGAGAAATAATAGATAGTTTTGTAGACTGAGCAATTCCTTTATAGATATAACAAGGAGGCCCATTGATGTCATTGTGATGCAATTTTTATATTATTTAATTTTTATTTTATTGAAAACCTATTATTAAAAATTAAATTAAAAATTAAACTAAAATTAATTAAATTAAAATTAAGATTAAGATTAAAAACACAAATAAACTCAGGAAAAGTGAAAATTGAAAGATCAAACATAACTAAAAAAGTAAAAACAACTTACTAATATAATGATGTTTTAATATTTATTAATGTTTGATAAAATAAATCTAATAGATATTATAAATTATTAATAAGAATTTAATAACAAAATTAAGAGTTATTAGTTAAAATAATTCAATAAAGGCTATAAAATGAGAAAATTATCCAAAAATTAATAAGTTAAAAATTGTAAATTGTAAGAAAAAGAAAGGAAGATAAGATAAAAGGATCACATGGTCTGTAAAATTATCTACTATTTCTCATACCTCGATGATGGTTCATGTAGTATGAACTAAAATGTTGGTCATAAAAGGATCACATAATTTTTTCTAGAAAATCTCTAACTAAAACAAAATATGACTAGATATAATAAAGTAAAATGTTTTCAAACCATGTAAAAATATTTACACCAAATTAAAAAAAAATAAAAATCATATTATATCATGTTGAGAATCATGAAAATTTGTAATAAAATGGAAGACATAAAAACCAATTATATAAAAACAAACAAACAGTAAAGTCAATCAATCAAATAAATATGGGAAGTATGAAAAGAAAAACAAAATGTAAGTGTAAATCAATTTAATCATACTAAATCAAGCTAGTAAGAATGAGTAATTCAATAAAATGGTAGTAAAAATACATGAAATCAAAAAATAAGAAGATAAAAGTGGATTGTTTATGAAGTAAGCATAAAACATACTAAATCAAGATTGGAAGTATGTTAATTACGTGTAAATCATAATGTAGCATAAATTATATCAAATTTGAAGCATGTAATTTTATTGTGACTTGGTTCTAATATGAATCAGGTATTGGAATATTTTATGAGTAGGGCTTGATCCTATCCATGGTCTTACATTCTAACTCACAAAGGGAACACCAATGCGGTGGAAATAATTATGGGACTAAGTAAAAGGATGTTTTAATGTGGTAATTTGTGAGGAGATCCTAGTTCTATCCATGTTTTGACACTAAAAATCATAAAGAGAACACCAATGAGGTGGATGTTAATAAGGGTAAAAATAATGAATTTTTTTATTATGGTAATTTTTTAGGAGACCCTGGTCTTATCCATGGTCATACATTTTAACTCACAAATGGAAACTCTAGTGGGAATGATCAGTTAACAAATCAATATTCCTCAAGGGTAAATATTAAGATTGTTGTAATGAAATAAGGAATGTAAAAAACATGACATAGGAATCTATGAAAAAATCTTAAAAAACATGAGGTATACTAGGTATAAAGGAGAGACACTTAGAGTCTAGTGATCATTAAAATATGAAGGATACCTACTCACAATGAGAAAAAAGATGTATAGGCAAATAGGTGAGATACTAAGATCAAATCATGAGGGTTATATGAACATGAAAATTAAAATGGGCCTACTTTCCCATAAAATGTTCCCTATTCCTTAGAACCTTTTACAGATCCATAGGTCTACTATGAATATTGGGTACTTGTATGAGAAAGTAGGTAGCATTATAGATTTTTTTAATTTATTATCCCAATCTACTAGCCTACCATACCCTAATGGACCTTGACTCTATCATGAGTCCAAATGTTTATTTTGAGATTTGATTAAGAATAGGATATGTGCTATGAATCATGGTTTTTGGTGTGATTATACTTTTGAATTTGTATGTTTCCTCTTGAGTCATTACCTTTTGTTTAAATGATTTGGATTTTAACCTTTTTATGGATTTTATGATTCCTCTTCCATATGGATTTTGAATAACCAAAATGAGTGATAAAATTTATACACACAAATGAGATTTAGAATTTGGTTTAAAGGAGACTAAGTACCCAAATATATGATTGAAAAAACACTTAGACTTACCTATGAACCAATATGTAATCTCAATTTTTAACCATATGTATGCTTAGTATGTGAAAGGAAGATGATGGAAGAAAGGAGATACAAAATAGATCGGTATATGGTATTAGTAAAATGATAAGCATTGTTTGATAACTGATCATATGGTAGATATATCATACTAAGGGAATCAAGGTTGTATAACCAAGTCACAATAATAATTATATAATTTTTGAGTATAATAAGATAACAAAGAATCATTGAAAAAAGGAAAATAAAAATAATCCATAAAAGAAATTAAATCATAATCATAAGTTTGAATTCATGAAAATAATGATGAGAAGCCATAAGAGAAGGTGAAATATAATGAAACCATATAAAACACATACAACATAATATAATGATCCATGTAAAATAGATAAGTGAAATCAAATTTGACACATAGTCAAGTGTATAAGAGATATAAAAATGGATTACAAATTAAATCCAAATCATAACATAGAATAATTTGAAATAACACCATATCATGTTCTCAAATACTAATATATTTGATCAAAAATATTATCCACAACATTCAAAACATCTCTATGAAGCTAAATTTTGATACTAGTTAGAGTCTCATCAATCTTCACAGAAAGATGTGAAAATAATTCATTTCATATCATCTCAACTAAAAAGGAAGGTGTATCTAATGAAGAATAATTATCATGTGGGATCTCTTGCATAGGATACTCAAGGTGAGGAATGGATGTCTCAATGGGAATATTATCTATGGGGTGAGAATGTGGTGTAGCTTGCAAATAAAGAGGAGCCTTCTTACGTATATGACCTATAGAAGGAGGAATGAATGGTGTTGGTGTCAACTGTGAGAAGTCATGAAGATGCCATTGAAGAACTTGGTATTGATTGGTATTATGTGTAATCTATTTATTCTAAAGACATTATACTTTGCCATATTTAGGGATATACTCTGGTAATAGCTTAAGAGGAAGTATGGATTTATCTTTAGGTTGAGTAGTGGATGGGTACAGTGTGTCAATGTACTAATTAAGTTTTTGGCAATGGGTAGAAGAGTGGTTATTTATCCTATGGAATCAGAAAATATATTTATTAGTAAAATATGGGATATAATAGTTGAAAGGGTAGAAGGAGAAGCTTTGGTTGGCTTATATAAATGGTAATCTTTGGTCTAATGACTAAAAACTTTATGGATATCATAATAAGTATGATCTAACCATTGCATAGGAATCGGATCGAGATAAATTAAGTGAATAAGGACATCACCAAGGAAGGGTGGGGATGGAGTTGAAATTGGATTAGGCTCATCGATAAGTAAGGCTAGCTATGCAACATGGTTAAGTATAGTGTCTAGTATCTCTAGAGGAAGCATACTATAAGGGTCATGGTATCTAGTAAATCAATAAGGTCCTATCATGGTATGATCTATGAGCATACTCTTGAAGGGATATACTATGACTAGGGGCATACCATGTAAGTTTTCCATCTCTACACTAAAAAATAGTAGAAATACTAGTATTAGGTGCTATAAAAGAAGGAATTATAAAAGATAAATGAAAATACTGAAATAAATAAGAGTGATGTAGAACTTATGCATTTCTAGCTTAGATGAATTTAATTAAAAATGGGTCATCCAGAGAATAATCATCATCATAGTTAGGTGTATTCAAGTTAATGATACATGTAGAAATGAATTTATCATTAAAGGAATTGTGATGGATAGAGTGTATAGTTTTAGATAAGATAATAGGCATGCCATCAGAAGGTGGTTGATAAGATCAAGGTTGTAAATAAAGAGAAAGCTAGATGATGATGTGAGGGGAAAGATCAAAGGTTTTAATCTTGAGGCTTATCTCATTTATCTCATCATCATCATCATCATCATCATCATCATCATAGTCTAAGAGGTTAGGTGGAATATTCCCAATTAATCTAGGATGAACATTGTAACCTTGAGTGGAATTGATTGGATAATTATAGAGTTAAGATTCCTAAAATGGGACACTTTTTAAGGGTTCAAGGGTGGGTATTTTAAAGACACCATGTTCTTGGAATTATTCAAAATTTTAATGGGTCATGTCTCCTTGAATATTGTAGATAGATCTATTATGATGGAATTTGATGCATTGGCATGTGGATGAGGTGACTACTCTCATACAATGAGTCTAAATTCAACTAAGTAATATGTTTGAAGAAAGTGGAAAATTAAATATCATAACTTTGGCATGGACAGTAATAAGAGGAATGGTAATGGGAAGCCAAACACAACCTAGAGGAGAAATTTGCCTTATGTTATAGCCTTGACATGCACTACATATAGTTTTAAGGTTACATTCATAATATCTAAGTGTCTTAATGAAATCAAGGGAGGCAACATAAGTGCATAAACCTTCATCAATTAAGGAACACTTAACTTGGATATTTCCATTTTGGATGATAATGAATAGAGGAGGATCATCCACATAAATTAATATCTTATTGGGAGTAATGAATGAAATAGGGAACTTAAGTGAGAGAAGTATCTACTATTTCATAAACATGGATGGACATTTATTCACATTGTTAAAGTATACTATCTTTGGATCCATTATAAGGTAGCTTCACATACTATAAGAAGAGGAAGAGAGATTTTCATTTTAAAAAAAATACATTAGGTAGTTTTGATGATTGGGAGAATTTATCCTTAAATCTAATAAAGGTATTTGAGATAGAAGATGATAAAGTTCCATAATGGGATCCCATTCATCATAACCTATTCAAGGATTGTTAGATAAAGTGAATAGAGTTACAAGAGCTTCTAGGAAAGAGGTCTAGAGGTATAATTGAACTTGTATTGATAGGTTATTTTTGGTTTAAGCTGATTAAAAATGGGTTAAGTTGCTTTAGGTGATGTGGTGGTTGGTTTAAGTATTTTTGTGGTTGGGTAGAAGAAACACTATTGGAAGTTTGGGGTATGTTATCTTGTTGTGTGGATGTTGGGGGAAGAGTAGAAATTATATGAGAGGTATAATCAAGTTGTATGGTTGAGAGTGTTGATTGAATGGGTATAGGTTCCTCTTTCCCCAATTCCATTAGGTGGAATAGGGAAACATCTTTAATTATGTATAACAATTGATATATGTGATGTGTAGGTGTTGGATTTGATTCAATAAAAGAAACTATTATTCTCATGTTAGTCATATTAACCACATTTTCATAATTGGTAGTAAGGTATATAAGACTTTCAACATTATTAGTAGTAGTATTAGGTGTTTTGATGTTATCTTGGTGGTTAGGAAGAGGATATTTGTAGATAGCAAGATGAGCATTATCTTGGTTTAAAGATTGATTTTTATTTTACGTTTCATGAGATTTAAAAGCTATGTCATAAGTTTGTTGATGTTTTCAAATAAGAGTTTCATGATCAAAGTTGGCACTAATAAGAAAATCCATAGAAAAATAATGTAATTATCTACAAGTCTCATGATAATGTCCCCAACTTACATAAAACCAATAAAATTTGTTTGGATCATACCATGATTTCATAGGATGACTACAGTCAAGATTGCATGGTAGAGGTCTTGGAAGATGTTTCTAAAGTTCTACTAGGGATAATGGTTTGTGCACATTAGTGTGGTTAGTTTGATAAAATGTGGGACTAGGAGTGTTTTTATTATTAGGATCATACTCCATGGCATTGTTTGGATCAACTGTATGGTGGTTCTTATTTTTGATGAGCATACAAGGGTCCATTATAGGTTGAAGTGGTTTGAATTGATGCATAATGAAGTCTTATCATTTGGCCTATTAAGATCTTTTAAAAATGTTTTTAGAGAGAGGTTCTTAACCTAATATTGTAATTTGGGGTATATAGCATTAGTGAATAGGTGGAATAGGTTGTCATATGTCATATTATGCTCACATTTGTTAGACAATTTTTTCCATCATTTGATGAAGGCTTGTGCCATTTCAATTTTGAGTTGTTTGTAATTTATAAAGTGGGTTAAGTTATTCTTGAGAAGATCACTAGTTCAAAATTCTTGGAATAGTCAATTAACCAAGTATTCTAGTCTAGTAAGAGAGTGGGTTTTTAATTGATTGTACTAATGTAAAGCATCTCCTTAGAGTGTTTTAGCTAATAGTTTAGTAGCGGTGAAGGTATTAAGCTTAACCCAATATTTATAAAGGTTACTAAATATTTTGAGATAGAAAGTGGGATTGGTAGATCCATTATAGGTGATGATGGGTTTGATACCTTTTATGTTAATGTTATAAATTTGAGGTACTAGAGGTTAATTTTTTAGATGTTTAATGGTTTTATTTATGAGTGGTGATTAATGTATAATGTTAACATGGGAATCCCTAAGGTGGGGTGGGGGTATTAGGATTTTGATCTCCCCATGAAACTTGGTGAAGTTGGTTTTGAAGATGAATGAGATGATTTTGCATCTACATCATCTAATTTACATTATTAGTTTGAAAGGTATGCATTTGGTTAAGTGTTTGTAATAAGATTTGGTTAGTTTGAGCATCATTTTGACTAGTGGACATAACATCTGATGCATTAGTGTTAGTGTTAATAGCTTAGATTGAACTATGAGTATGGGATGAAGTGGTGGCATGTGTTGCACTAGAGGCATAAGTATCATTGGTAGAAAAAGAATCACTAGTGGCATGAGATGAACTAGTATCAAAATTGTTTGGGTAGAAAAAATATGCACTAGTAACATGGTTATAGGTATGGGTCTTTTGAAGATGCCCACTAGAAGTTAAACCTACCATGTTGGTTAAAATGATTGGCATGAAGGTTAAAGACATAGAATATGATGTCATGGTGTGGGAAGGAGACATAATAGAAGTGAATGGTTGAGATGTAAAGAAAGTGGTTCCTTTAAATCCATGTGAAAAGGTATGGGAGGGTAAATGGGGTTCTCCTAAATGAAGACCCATCATGAGATTATATATGGTTTTAGGAACTTTTCCTCTATGTTGAGGGTATTCATTAATGAAAAAGAGAATTTTATTTGTGTACTCTAAATCAAGCTCATCTTCTAGTGAGAATAAAGGGTTAAGTGCTAAGGATAAATGGGGAGGAGTCCCATAGTTGGTAGTGAGATTGGCAACATGGAAATTGATATTATCCATGATGGGTGCCATCATTTGTGTACAAGGAATATGTAGAGGGGAGGTTAGTCTTGTGTTAGTCTAAGAAAAAAACTCAAAACAATGCACTAAAATCCTAAAACCTCTAGCCTAGACACTAAGGATAGCTTAGGTAACAAGTAAGCCTATTAAAACACAATAAAAACATAAAAGAACACATTCTTTTACCTTCCTTGGAGCTTCCAAATAGATTGTTAAATGGATTTCTTAGCTTGTGTATCAAGAAATCTTCATCAATGAATATTTGTTGGCTTCACCTTTCCTTGGCACCTTGGCTTTAGTTTCTTGGTTCAAGATTTGAGCATGGTAACACTACTTGTAAGGAATTTATGGATTATAACTCTACATCAAAAGATATTATTGAAGATATTTGTGCATAATAATTTTTCACAAAAATAACTTAGAATTCAATAGGCATGGCCTTGTATTTATATCCTCAATAATTAACTCTCACCCAAGGTAAGATAAGGTTGAATTTAAACATGGAATGGGTTAAAACTAACCCTAAGTGAGTTGAGACTAACTCTAGTTGAGTTAATAGTTGTCATGTTATTATGATTTTCAATTATTAGGCATCACTCTCAAATTATATATTTTAGGATATTTTTAAAGATCTTGATAACTCATAAAGGTAATGATGAAAGTCTTTGATATTTTGATTTTTAGAATTTCCATTTTTATATATTCACTAATTACAAATGAATAATTTAACTAGTCATTTCATCTTGTTTAATTTGTTAATTAATTTTGATTAGCCTTTTAACTCTTTCAAGATTTATTCAAGTGCCCCACTTAATGGGTCCATAGGCCATATTGACAATTGTTATGACACAAGGTGATTAGGGATGAATATGTGAGAGGTTACTATTACATATAAGCTAGTATCCTAACTAGTAATGCCTCAACATGATTTTGAGCTTTGATGAATGATGCATGAATAAATTTGGGATGTTTAGTGATTCCTAGGATTAAATGTGAAATTTTTAGCAAAAATCAATCTAAAATATAGTTGGAAGCTAGTTGCGGCTAAAATTGGGTGTTTACAGTTTTCCCCTATTTAAGAAGGCATTGCAAGCTATAGGCATAGTAATGTCTTTTAAAAGAATGAAAAGGTAATGTATGCTTACTAATTCAAATGGTAATGGATAAGATTTGTATGCCCCCTTGAGGGAGTGGTTGGAAAACAAGGTCAATGATTAGTCCCTTGAAAGAAGGAAAATGATGGGACCAAAAGGTAAAAGGGGGTGGAAAAGACTGATTTGCCCATAGATGGTTATAATCAGTAGCACAATGAACTTCCTTAGTTAGGAAAATAAAAAAGATGATTTACCCAAATATGGTTATAATCATTAACATAACAAGGTAAATAGATAATGATTTACCCAAAGGTTGTTATAATCATGAAAATGAAAAGAAAGATTTGCCCATAGGTGATTATAATTGTTGGCATCCTAGGTTGCACCCTAGTTGAGAAGGGGAGTGTTCAAGTCCTCTTGCTCAAACCTAGTCCAACATGGGATTGAATCTAGGTTGTGGTTCACCTAAACTTGTGTCAAACCTCTAGAGAATACTAGATTCATTTTGTATCTATCACCTAAACTAGACCTAAACTTACTCTTACTTAGAAAAGGGAGAGAGATTGACAACAATTAATAAAATCATGTAAAAATGAGGTGATACACCAAATGTTTTGATCCTTATACTTGCACAATAAACACTATAGGACATTTTAAAGACTGTTAAACATCAATTAATTCACTCTTTGATAAGATTCCACATAAGTATTTCACAAAAAGGCATTGATTACCTATCAACTTGGAATGGGAAGGTAGTTGTCTGCTTCAAAATTGACCAACAGACTATAAATACATTTAGAATGACCTGTGAAAACTACCAAAACACTTCACGAAGGTGAGAAAACTTAAACAAAGGAAAAAAACATATTTTCACTAAACCACATCAATGAACTCATGAAACACACTTTGATTTAGCTTGTAAATGGAGGAATTTAGTCTTTTATTGCATCAAATAAGTGTTACAGTATAAATCTTGGTAGAGTCTAGTCATGCCAAAGAGAAGGACCGTTTTCAAGGCCTAGAAGCCTATATTTATAACAAAATGGGATGAGAGAGATGGGGATCATGTGTAAAAGGATGGAGAAGGGAGAATAATGACCAAGATTTTTAATCATTCTAGCATTGATGCCATTAGAAAAGATCATAATTCCTAAGGTTACTTCTGGAAGGCAACCATAACAACCATATCAGTCTCTTTCAATCTATTTATGGCCTGAATTGATGCTCTTTATGGTTACAACAGTGGGATCAAGTCATTTTAAAGCTAAATTCTAGCATCAAAGCAACTAAAAAAACTAGATCAATTTATTATGATATTATTCTAGAGTGGATTACTCCTTACTGGTTCATCTTTGGCATGTAAGAGTGGAGAGAAACTTCATAATCATATTTCTATCTTTGGTGAAAACCTTGTCAAAATAGATGTGTCTACCTCTGTGGCATCCCTTTGAAATATTTTATTTGGTTTGAACTTGATCATATTTGACCACTATTTAAAGTCTCAAGGATTCAAATTTTGATATTGGCCCTTTATCTTGATTTAGGTTTCTAAAAATATGCCACCTGGTAGCTCTTCATTTGTTCTCAAGATTCTACTATCAGCTTCATCTTCCCTTATGATTATGCCATGTGGTGGCTTTACATTCATCTCATGGGTTTGTTGACTCTTTGACATCTCACTTTCCATTGATATGCTTTGGTATGATAGATTGTAAACTATCAATCAAATTAGACCCATTGGCTTTGTCAGTCATCATACACTATTAGATCTTTGCATGGACACCCAATATCTTGCCACTTATCAATGATGCATTTTATCTTAGGATACACTAAGCTTTTGACTATGAGATTTCCATTTATCTTTGATGTATGATTTAACATGCCTCATTATATCTTCTAAACCCACTAATAATGTTGATCGCCCACTCACCATTGGATCTTGACTTGAGCTTCCATGATTTAGACACTTGTTATCCATGCATTTATCCTTGGAACATTTGAATCTAAATGTCTATTTTCTAAAATGTTAACTTGACATCCCCATGCATGTCCCTCTCTATAAGTTCAACTTTAAAGACTTATATCTTGAGATGTCAAGCTCATCAAGCTACAAAATTTGTAGAAAATGATTTAGGCATGAATAAATTCATGTCCATATGATTTTTTGGCCTAAAAGGCTTTCTAAGCATACTTATAAAATGCATAATTGATATGACCATTATATTTTTTCATGATGTTTGAGATGGTCTGATGCTTCAAAAATTGATTTTGCCATCTTTTGATCATTTATGGGTTAGGAACTCTACTTGGGTTCTCTATCCAAGAAAAAGTTTGGTATGTGGGATAAAATTGGCCAACATCTTTGGTGACTTAGCTAGGTATCATGCCTTCTATGCTTGATAATATGAACCATTTACATGATTCTTGGACTTATCAATAATGATGAATTTGATCTATGATTACAAGAAACCTTTACCTTATAAATACAATGAACTATACCAAAATAAGGAAGCTAGCTAAACAAATCAAAATCAAACAAACTTAGGTGTTGGAAAACACTTGGAGGAAAGCCAAAACAAATTAACCATATATAGAGAACTCAACCTTCAATAATAATATTTCAAGTGTATCCCATTAAATGGGATATGAAGTACCTCACCATCTATCCTTGCAAGTTGGAAGGTATTATGGGATTAGTAGTTAAATATTATGTATGGACCACTCCAAAGAGAGTCAAACTTTGTATTCCTTCTTGGCTTAACTCTATCCTCATCCTACTTAAGGACCAAGTCTCCTTATTTAAAACTTTGTGAAGAATCTCCTTTGTCAAAGGCTCTCTTCACTTTTGATTAATGGATTTCCATGGTTAGCATGGACTGATGTATTGTCTCTTCTAATTATATAAGCTCAACATATCTAATCTCCATAGGTTCATTATCCAACAACTCGTGTTGATGCATCAGTTTTAGGGTAGGAAATTCAAGAGAAATAGCCATTCTTGCTTCTTTACCATATACTAGCTTGTAGGGAGAGTTGGCTATTGAAATCTTGTAGGTGATCATAGTAGACCATAGAGCTGACTTTAATTTGAGATGCTATGAAATTTTATTATTTTCAATTATTCTTCTTATGAACTTTAACATGTTCTTATTGGTGGACTAGGCCAGACCATTTCCTTGGGGGTAGTAGTTTGATGGAGTGCTAAGATAAATCCCATGTTGAATAGCCTATAGACTGATCATAGTCCTCATAAAGGCCATATCATTGTCAAAAATAATAGTTTAAGGGACTCCAAACCTATTAAACAGACCTTCATATAAATCTAGAACATTGGTGTTGTTTGCTTCCTTCAATGCCACTTCTTCTATCCATCTAGTGAAGTAATCTATAGTAGTTAGTATCTATGTCTTGAGATTGAAGGGGGTTAATGAGACCAATAAAGTCTAATCTCAATTAGATAAAGGGCTGATTTATTTCAATTGGTTGGAGAGGTAAGGTTGAAAGTTTCACCTTTCTAACAAATATAACACATTGTCTATATTTTCTAACCCATGCATGACAATCACCAAATATACTCAGCCAATAATACCCACCTCTCATGATCTTATGGGCTCTAGTCCTTTCTAAGTAATTACCTCCACCATGTCCATCATGGAACTCTTCAATCAGTATTTTCTTTTGATGTGGCTCAATGCATCTTAACATCATACCACTGATGTCCTTAAACAAAACATCATCAATAAGAAGAAAAGGAATAGATTGCAATATAAAATATCTTCTTCTTGAAGGAGTTAGATGAGAGGGATAACTACCATCCTAAATATACTTTACCAAATCATAATTCTAGTTAGAAGGTAAGGAATGATCAATTGTCACCTCTTCATCAGTTGACATCATAACCACCTCATTGGCTTCTTGAAAGTCTTGGGTTAGATGCTTACAAAATCCTTTACCTCTAATCATATTTGTGAATTTTATCTTCACATCATAATCAATTACAATTTTTATCCAACTAGTTCTTTTGTCATTTATGTCCTTATTCAAGATAAACTCCTTGACAATTGGATGTGTAACCATTAGGTGTATCTTATTGTTAGATAAGTATCTAAATTTATTGAGAGACATTATGATTGAAAGTACATAATTTTCAAAAAAAGAGTACCTTGTTTCATATTATTTGAAATCTTGACTAAAGAAGTCTATTGGTTACCCTAAGGCCCCATGGTTATATTACATAAAAATACCTGAAATGGTTTCAATGCTAGCATAGGTGTATAGAATGTAGTCCCTTGAGAAATCTAGGTTCATGAGCATAGGAGCACTAGCCATGGATTTCTTAATTTCCTCAAAAATCCTTACTCCTTCCTTAGACCAGATGGATATTTTCTTCTTCTTTAGCATGGTCATAAGTGGCTTAGCTAAAGTGGAAAAATTTGAGATATATATTTTTATAAAATTGATCTCCCCTAAGAAATTTTATAAATCTATTTTATGCTTGGGAAAGGAAAGTTAAAGAATTAAAGCTATTATTTTAGGATATATGCTTAAACCATGCTTTGAAACTATATGTCTAAGGAGACTACCTTCATGAACTAAGAATACACACTTTTTTGGATTCAGGGATACCCCAAATTGCCTACACCTTTCAAATGCTTACTCAAGCTAAACTATGTCCTCATTTGCATCCTTTGAGAACACTAATACATCATCTAAATAGACCAACACATATTTGTTAATAAGGCTCTAGAATGTTATATCTATGGCTCTCTAAAATGTTGATCCAACATTGGATAGACCAAAGGGCATATTTATATATGCAAACGTCCCCCACTTTGTAGTGAAGGCTATCTTGAATTAGTGTTCTTTCTTAACCAAAATCTAGTTGTAACAACTATATCCATCCAAAAGAGAGAACCTTTATGAAATTACAACCAACTATAAAATCTATTCCATAGATAGAAGTGGATATTAGTATTTAAGGGAAGTCTTATTCAAGTCACAAAAGTCAACACACAATTTGATTTCACCATTCTTTTTTCCTACTAGGACAAGATTTTCCACCCAAGTTGAGTGCTTAATTGGAAATATGATATCTAACTCAATGAGCTTAAGGAGATAAGATCTCATCAAAGGATCAAGATTAGTATTAATATGCCTTTGTCTTTATCTTACTAGCTTAGTCTCATCTTCTAACTCAATGGTGTGTTGAGCTAGACTTGGGTCAAATCCCTTGAGATCACTATATTTCCATGTAAATACAATAAAAAATAATACACTTAATTCAATGAAGGATTCATTTTCTAAATAAGTGCATACCTTAACCAACATTAGGTTCTTACCAAGTGAAACTTCCACATTGGCATAGTGTTCTTCCTTTGTTGGCAAAGTTTAATTTTATTTCCTCATCTCATCATCACCATTGTATATGTTTTCAAGTGTGACCAATCCCTTGGGAAACTTATTTGTTTTTGGTTTCACAATCTGATTACCATAGTTTTGTAAGTATTTTGACTGATTTCTAAGGAAAACTCAGATTCCTCTTGTAAGAATTTGACAATCTAATTATCATCTTAAAACACTTTCCATTTATCATTGTTATCTAGGATAGAAGGCCTTACAAAAAAATTAGTATATGATTAGACCTTTTCAATTCTTACATCATCTAGGATACTAAATTGTGCCCCAATGGTAGCCAACTTATCTGCATGTTTGTTCTCATCTATTGGTATTTCTTAAATGTTGAATGCCTAAAACTCTTCAAGTAAGTCCCATATCCTATGATTATAATATTTAAGAAATGGGTTTTTTCATACATTAAGACCTCTTACTTGGTGAGCTAAAATTTCAATATCACCAAATACTTGTAAGGTGTTAAATTTCATCTTCTTAGCCCATTGTAAACCATGAAATAGTGCCTCATATTCTACAACATTATTTGAACAAACAAAATAAAAATTAATAGATGATAAGTAACTTTCCTTTTATAGAGAAGTAAAAATCATTCCATCCATAGTACCATGCTTATTCTTTGACCCATCAAAGTATACTTGCCAAATATCATCACTAGACTCATCATCCTTCATCAGAGCTAAAATATGGTGCATCTTTCTCATGAAAGCAATAAAAACCAAATAATTATTATTTAATTATATTATAATGATAATATTCATGTGAGATATAGGCCCACTCATCAAGAAAAAAATTTGGAATCCCATCTAAAGGTGATTCAATTTCCTCTACACTATCTTCTATCACCTCATCTGAGATGAGGCAATTGGTGTTCATAACACTTGGCATATATGGCTCCAAATGAAACTATGAAATAAGTTAAAAATGTATGGTTACATTGGTACCATACCTAGTCCTAAACATCAAATATGTCCAATCAAATGATAAGTATCCTCCAATATTTTAGGTAAAGTCTCTTGATAGACACATGGCAAAATAGGGAGGCAATTCCACCACAACTACATCTTGTTGAATGGTAACATTGAGACAAGCATTTAGTGTCACCTTAAGACCCTTAATTATGTATAATGTCTTTTTTGGTGAACCATCAAATTATAATACCCATTTAAATTTTAGCTCATGGACAAGACCAAGCTTGTTTATAATTTGCTTAGGCATGACAGTGTTATTGGCTCCACTATCCACCATACAGTTATGAACTATACAGTCACCAACTATCAAAGAGAGTTAGAAGGGAGGAGTTTTAATTTAAATTACCTTATATTTGTCCTCTTTTTCCATTTTTTTTACCTACTATACTTGATGTTTCATTGACTAGTCTGAATTGGTTAGGACAACTCCTTATTTCTTAATTGGTTCTATAGACATCTTGAGAGCTAAAAGCTCTTGGATGCGCATATCATTTTATCTTAAAATATAAATGGAATACCACATGATAATTATAATATTGTATTTATTCATATGATCCATTATACAAATTAATCTCCACTAACCTTTGGATGCACCTTTTGAACCACTGGTTGTTCACATACCAAAGGTATTTAAGGGACCTTCCCAGCGTTTGCATTCAGATTTTTTTGTGTTGTAGGTGTATAAATCTGATATTGGGTGCTATTAGAAACAAATTTATGAGTAATTTAATCATTAGTCACATCTTGAGAATCATTAATGGGTTTTTTATCTCTAGTTATAGCTACAACTTGACCACTTGAACTACTAGTCTCACCACCATGATTGAAAGCAATATAGTCATCCATTTGCCAATTTACATTAATGGCATCAGGATTCCCTTAAAATTATTGAGCCTCTCCTTTTTATACCAAACTTGTCTCTTGATACTAACCTCCTTGAAGATAAAACTCTTCTTGTGTCATTTGTGTCATAGTAATGTTCTGTAATACCAAGGCTTGGTTTTGAGCATCATTAAGGTTGAAAGGATACCAAACTAAGTCATGGACAAAATTATTTTGAGGTGGTGTGGGAACAATAAATTTTGATGTGGAAGGTGCATTATGATCAAGATATGCATATGTTTTAGATGAAACTATGGCTCTTTGTGCTTGGTAGGGTGGTCTATTTTATCTAAATCCTTGGTAAGAAGGCTTTTAATATCTGAAGGGGTGATGAGTAGTCTGATTTTGTTGTTGATAGGGTCTATTATTCTGATATTATTTTCTCTTAAGTTGTAATATTTCATTTATTAAATATTGAAGTAAAAGTTTTAGATCACCAATCTCATTGGCTTGACTAGAAGGGACTACAACTTGAGCTTGAGGAGGTGTAATAGGGGATAATGATGGAAATTGAAGAATTTGAGGGGGTGAAATAGATTGAAACTATGGGAATATATCCATTAGAGGCCTTGGAGAAAGATTTCCATCTTGTATCAAACTATTTTATGCTCTTATTACAACCTCATATGCATTTGGAAAGGTATTAACACCCATAGACTATATCATCACAATAATATGAGAATTAAGGGCTTTCAAATAGTACAAGAAGGCATATTTTGGGGATGGTCTAATCAATTCAAGAACCATAGTCCATGTCTTTTGGAATCTAAGGTTAAAATTAGATATGAACTCATGGAGAGCTCTTTAAATGGTAGTTAGCTTCTCAATTAATGATAGGTGATTAGATTTATCCTCAAACTACCTGACTAAGGCTATACCTAACTCATCTTAGGTATAAATGGAATTCAAAGTAATATTTATATACCACTATAATTATTCTCATCTTAATGAAGAAACAAGCAATCTAATAGCGATATTATCTTGAACAACATTATGAACAGAGCAAAGGTTGGCAACATCCTGGATGTGCTCAATTTCATTTATTTGATGCTCTCCTAAGAATAATGGGATAATTTTAAGGGTAGATACAATAATGTCATCAAAATAAACCAAATTTAGTGGACTACCTCTATTTAATGGGATGAACACTTGATTCATGATAGCCATTTGGGTAGTGGGGATTATACTATTTAAGATAATAAGATGAATAGGAGATGAATATTAATCTTGAAGATAAGGTATTTTCCTATTAAATCTTGCTCTCTTATATGAAATACAAGGTATCTAAGTGAATTCAAGGGGAATACCTTTATTAATTAACAGTGTAGTAACATTTGGCATGAGAATGTTGTCTGAATGGTTATATGAACTCTATAAATTTAAAGATCTTTAGCTCTGGATGATGATGGAGTTCCTTTAATACTTTAGATTCTCCCCTTATCTCCAAATGTTAATTTTTATAGGAGACCTTGTCCCATCGAGCACGTGAGAAATTTTGGTGTCCTAGTTTTCACCCTAGATGAGAAGGGGAGTGTTCAGGTCCTCTTGCTCAAACCTAGTCCAACATGGGACTGACCCTAGGTTGTGGATCACCTAAAATTGGGTTAGACCTCTAAAAAAGGTCAACTTCCTTTTGGATATATCACCTAAAATAGACCTAAGTTAGCTCTTGCTTGAAAAAGGGAGAGAGATTGATACTAAAACATAAAAGAATATAAAAATGAGGTGATGCAACAAATGTTTTGATCCTTATACTTTCACAAGACACACTATTGGACACTTTCAATACTAATAAACATCACTTCATTCAATCTTTGATCAGTTTACACATAAGTATTTCAAAAAAAGGCATTAAATACCTATCAACGTGGCATGGGAGGGCAATTATCCACTTCTACGTTGACCAATAGACTATATATGCACTTAGAATGACCTATGAGAACTACCAAAACACTTAAAGAAGGTGAGAAAAATTAGACATAGACAAGGAAAACATATATTCACTTAACCACATCAATGAACTCATGCAACACACTTTGATTTAGCTTGTAAATGGATGCATTTAGTCTTTTATTACATCAAATAGGAGTTACAGTATAAATCTTGGCATAGTTTAGTCATGCCAAAGAGAGGGATCATTTTCAAGGCCTATAAGCCTATATTTATAATAGAATGAGATGAGAAAGATAGGGAGCATAATGACCAAGATTTATAATCATTCTGGCATTGATGCCATTATAAAAATCATAATGTCTAAGGTTACTTTTGAAAGGTGGCCATAAAAACTATATCAATCTTTTTTAATCTATTTCTAGCATGCATTGATGCTCCTTACTTTTACAATAGTGGGATCAAGTCATTTTTAAATAGAATTTCAACATCAGACCAATTACAATAACTAGATAAATCTATTATGATCTTTTTATAGTGTGGATTACTCCCTACTGGTTCATATTTAGCATGTAAGAGTGGAGAAAAGGGTCATAATCATGTTGTTGGCTTTGGTGATGAACCCATCAAAATCAACATGTCTGCCTCTATGGCATCCCTTTCAAATATTTACTCTATTTTGACCTCAACCATATTCAAACTTTATTTAAAGTCTCAAGGCTTTGACTTTTTATATTAGCCCTTGATCTTGATTTGGGTTTGTAAAAATGTGCCTCCTAGTAGCTCTTCATTTATTCTTAGGATTATGCTATCAGCTTCATCTAAAACTATGCCTGCACCACATAGTGGCTTTATATTCATCTCATGGGTTCACTAAATTTTTTACCTCTCACTCACTATCAATCTTATTCAATATGATGAATCATGCACCATTGATCAGCTTGGACCCAATATCTTTGTCAATTTTTGTATGCCATTAGATCTTCATATGGGCACCCCAGATCTTGCCACTTATCAACCCCACATTCAATCTTAGGATACACTTACAATTTGATTGTGAACTCTTTGTTGATATTTCATGTATAATTTAATGTGCTCCATTATGTCTTTTGGACCCACTGAAAACATTGGTCACTCACTCATCGTTGGATCTTGACTCAATCTTCTACAATTTAAACACTTGTTAACCACATGTTCATCCTTGAAAAATTTGAATCCAAATGGATATTTACCACAAATTTAAATTGATGTCCACATGCATGTACCACTCTATAATTTCAACTTTAAAGACCTATATCATTAGATAGTAAGCTCATCAAGATACAAAATTTGTAGAGCATGATTTAGGCATGAATAAATTCATGTCCATGTGATCTTTTAGCCTAAGAGGATTTCTAAGAATATTTATAAAATGCATAATTGAATTGACTAGTCTATTTCTTCATGATGTTTGAGATGGTCTGGCTCTTCAAAGCTTACTTTTTCCATCTTTTTTATAATTTATGGGTCATGAACTCTGTTCAGATTCTCTATCTAGGAAAAATATTGGTATGTAGGAAAAAATTAGCCAAAAATAATCATTGGTAGGACAAAAACATTCCCCATTTAGGTGGATATAATCATTATCATAATGAAAACATGCCCTAATTGGATAGAAGAATGATAATGGTTTGCCTAAAGGTTGTTATAATCATGAACATCCAAATAGATTGAAACGTAATGATTTGCCTACAAATAGTTATAATCATTAGATCTATGGGTAGGATGATACAAAATGATTTTCCAAAAGGTGGTTAGAATCATTGGTAGAATAAGGGGAGTAATATGGCAAATCAAAATAGGTGGTATATGTGCTAAATCTGTACTCATAGAGGAAAAGTAAGTTTGTACAAAGGAGAAAGATGAATTTGGGAAACCTATTAGTATGGAGATGCATGTCTTAACTAGTAAGGATTAAAATTATTTCATGATTTAATTACTCTATATTTTAGAAATGATTTGGGTATATCAAGAATTTTTTAGGTTCCAAGGAGAAGTACCATAATCTCATTTCTTGTAAGATTTCCTAAGCCAATTTATGATGTATCATGTGATGATAAGAGTCATGATATAAAACACCATGATAACTTAGCCAAAATATGCATAAAGATTGACACATGGTCCAATAAACACTCTAAAATAATACACAAATGATAAAAACCATGATGATAATATTGACATATGAATATGGATGGATTCAAGAATAATGTGTAAGGAATCACCCAATGAATGCACATAGACTAAATTGATTAACAAAAAAAAAAGAAAACAAATAGGAAAATAGACAAATAAAAATATAACATACCACCAAGAAAAGGAAAATAAATATAAAACAACACAAAACAATAAAATGAGACACACATAACCAATGGTTAATCACAATATTAGTGAAAATAGAGAACAAATAAGATGACAAACATTGACCCTAGGCTATAAGAGTTAATGAAAGAAATAAACAAAATGGGGGGGAATAGAAGAATAAGGTGTAGCCAAGCTGACTCCAAATGCACTAGGTAAGTGGATGCTACCTACATAGTTTCAAGGATGTAATGTCCAATACAAACTTTAGACCAAATGTAGTTCTCCCAAGAAATGGGATAGAAGAAAAATGATGATCAAGAAAATATGATTGATGTTGTCAAGGAATATGGAAATGGTATCATAAAATAGGGAAAGCATGGTAAGTTAGGATAGTAAGGATGGGGAAACTAAATGACAAGTGGTTTCTTGTGAAATAGTTAGGGATCCCAAAATCCTTACGGAAAATAAGTGCTTGATTGCATTATTTTTAGGATTTTAAAGATATTTTACAAATGTTTTTGGATTTTTTTAAAATAAATCAACTTAATTGATAATTATGAGATACTAAATGGTCCAACTCAAAAAATGGTGAGAGCATTCCAATTTGAAATTGCTCATAAAATAGTGAGATCATGATAAAGGGTGACTAATCTAACCTCAACATGAATCAATAGCTACCTACATAGTCCTATTAGGACCTTAAGTGACTATAGTTTCACCTTACAGTGGAGGAATTTGACTATGTAACAACAAGTTCTCAAATTATAATAAAATTAGGAAAATGGCATAATACAACATATGAATGGCAAGGTGGAACTTCAAGGCATGATAAAGGTCTTGTTCCTAATTTTACCATAGGTGTTTATAATCTAGAATACTTAGAATGAAACCAAATAACAAATGAAGGATGCAAATACCAAACCACTATCATATTGGTCCAAGATATGACTTCTATCTATAATATTGAATCAATTATTGAGGCTTGATTTGAATCCTTTTACTCAAGGTACCTAAAAAGCTAATGGAATAAAAACAAGGTCTAAGGGTTGGGTCAAGAGGGTAAAAACAATTAAGGTCAATGGGGAAGGTATGGTAGAATACTATATGGTATGGTACAAGTAAGAATGTTGATATTATGGTATAATAGAAATGAGACTCATAGCCAATACTTAAGGTCTCTTAAGAAAAATAATGCTTGAGGTATATGATGTTCATTGATTCATCAAGTTCATCTTCATCTAGTGTAGCAATCATGTATACTCCAGAGCTATAACTTGAAATAATGATATAGGGTCCTATCTAGTTGGGTTTGAAATTTCCATTATACTTCTTTTTTACCATGGTATTCTATCAATTTTCTTTGAGAACAAGATCCCCAAGCTTAAACTCTCTATGTTTGACCCATTGATTATATTAGCCACATAGTCTATTTTGGTATGATTGAAGGTTATTGATAATAATTATATGTTTTTCATCAATTAATCCATCTCTTTTTAGGTGATCAATCTGGTAATCTTAATTTTCCAAGATATGTTTTAGTGAGATGCACAGAGAAGGTAACTCGACCTCAATGGGAAGAATAGCCTCAGTGCCATAAATATGGGAATATGGGGTGGCTCCAGCTGGGGTATGGTAATTAGTGAAGTATGCCCAGAGGGCCTATAATATTTGGAGGTGCCAATTGTGGCCAACATTGTTGAAAATATTTTTAAGGATGTTAACAATGTTTTATTATATAATTTTTATTGGCCATTAGCTTATGGGTAATATGTAGTAAGAAAATGTTGTACTCAGCACAAGGTGTTTTGACATCATTTTTTTAAATGATCCATCATTATCATAGATAATGTTGGATAGGATACCATAACAAAAAATCAGATGGTTAAAGATGAACTGGGAAATTTGTTTTCCAGTTACATAAGTGAGCGGTATAACTTCAACCCACTTAGTGAAATATTTTGTAGTGATAAGGATGTGTTTATGGCCATTAAATGAGGTTGGGTTAATCTTACCAATGAGATTGAGGCTCCATGTTACAAATGGTTGCGATGTAAGCATTGGTTTTAGTGTTTTGGCCAGAGCATTAATCATAATGGTATGACTTTGACATTTGTTGCACTTTTTAACATATGCAGCTACATCTACATCCATAGTTAGATAATAATACTCAACACATAGGAGTTTTTTAATCTAGTTTGACCCTACTTATGTGGGCTACACATACTCCTTCATGAACTTCCCATACTTTTAATGTTGATTATATTAAATTTAAACAATGAAACATAGTTCCATCAAAGCTACAATGGTAAAGGATTGATCCAAGGTATAACATGTAGCTTGGTGGGTAAAGGCCTTTTTCTATTTACATGATAGGTCTGGTGGCATGATAAGGTCATGAAGGTAGGTAAAGAGGTCTAAATACCATATAGAGTTGGGACCAATAATTTCATAGATCATTGTGATGGTTGAAGGTTCATGAGTTAATACTAGAAGATTTTCAATAATGAATTGATATTATTTTGCCTTGTCTGTGTGATAGATCAAAGAGCCAATTGTGGCTATTACATTTTCTATTATATTACTAGCCCTTGGAATGTGTTTAAATTATATGTCAGAAATCTATTATTTGAGAGTATAAACCATAGTCTTGTATGGCACCAACTTGTCATATTTGGTCAAAAAGTGGTCTATAACTTGATTAATGATTAATTAAGAATCACCATAAAACTTGCAATGCTAAATATTCCATTGTATTTATTGTTAAATCCTTATAATGAGTTTTTTATATTCAACCATGTTTTTAGTACAAGGAAAGTTGATACAAAATGATTTAGGGATAAGATCCCCATGTGGTGTAATAAATAATAAGATTTACCCTGATCTATGTTATCTGAATTATCCATCAAAATAAAGCTTCTAGTGTTGCTACTCAAGAGGTATTTCAATGATGGTCATAATGGACTCATTTGGGAATTGAAAAGTTAGTGGTTTGGTATCTATAAGGGGAGCTTCAACAAGCTGATCTGTAAGTACTTGTCTCTTGATAGGCTTTTGGTTGATGTATTCTATCTTTAATTCACTTATAATCATGATCCATTTAGCCAATCACCTTGTAAATTTGTATTGGATAGTATATACTTGAGTAGTTATACTTTGGAAATAACTATGGTCTTATTATTTAGAATGTAATGTCATAGTTTCTATGCCGTAAAAACCATAGCTAAATAGGCTCTTTCAATGGGTGTATAGTTGTATTCATACTTGACTAGTGTATGACTGAGATAGTACATGGCATGATATTTTCCATTGTCATCATGCTAAGCTAGAATTTCCCCAAGGCTTTCTCAATGGCAGATAGCTATAGTAAGAATGACTTTCCTAGCATAAGTGGTGACAAAATAGGTGGATTTGTAAGATATTACTTGAGGTGTTGGAAGGCTTTTTGGCATTATTCATCCCATTGAAATGTGACACCCTTCTTTAGTAAGTCTATAAATGGATGACATTTGTTGTCTAATTATGAGATGAAGCATCTGATAGATTGAATATTTCCCTATAAACTATAGAGCTTCTTCAAATTGGATGGTGGTGGCATCTTGGTAATGGCTTGTACTTTAATAGTATCAAATTTAATTCCTCTATGATAGATGATAAATCCTAATAATTTGACTGAATTAAATCCAAAAACACACTTCTTAGGATTGAGTTTGACCTTGTATTCATGTATCCTCTCAAATATTTTTTAGAGTGTGGCTAGATGATCGACATGGGTCTTTGATTTATAAAACATGCCATCGATATAGTCTTCAATAATTTCATGCATAATATCATGAAATATGATGGTCATGTATTTTTTCTATGTGGCCCTAACATTCTTGAGACCAAATGACATAACATGATAGTAATACATTCCCCATGGAGTGGTGAATGAGGTGTTATGTTGGTCTTCTAGTGATATCTAGATCTAGTTATATATGGAGAATATATCCATAAGTGAGAGCATTTAATACCCTACTATGTAGTCAATAATCATGTCAATGTTTGGTAGAGGAAAGTCATACTTGGGTTAGGCCTTGTTTATATATCTAAATTAATTTATATTCTAATTCCTTCTAGTTTCTTACTGACTGGAAGAATATTTTATATCAACTCTAGGTAGTTGATCAGTCGAATACATCTCACTCTAAAGAGTTTTTCCAACTCTTTCTTTACCAAGACAACAATTTGAGGATGTATCTTATGCAAATTTTGTTTCAAAAATTTGGCATTAGGATGCACAACAAAGTGGTGTACAAATAAGGTAGGGTGCAAACTTGGCATGTTTGAATAGGCCCAATAAAAGATGTCAATAAATTCCCTTAAAAGGGATATAGATATTTTATGTTACTCCTCAGTAAGGGATGTACCTAATTTTATCCATTTTGAGTCATCTATATTCCTAATGTTGAATTCTATAGTGTCTTATACAAGGAGAGTCAATCCATCTTCTAGGATGGCTAGAAATGTTTTAAATTGGATTTCAACTACAAGGTCCTCTGTTTGGACTAGATCTTCAAGTTCTTCTAGACAAGATGAATCAGAATCTCCCAATGGTAGGGATGGCCATGTGAAAAACACTATTGGAAACTCTTGGATGATTTGAACAAAGGCATGCTATTCTTAAGAACTAAACTTGGACCTATGGATAGGTTCATCATTAGTGGTATCTTGAGCTATATTTGAGGAAATATGAACACCCCCATATAATGGTGCTTGAAATAGGTTTTCACCACTAGATTAACCTCTCTTTAATTTTACCCTAGTTAAAAATCACCTCAAAGAGGTTTTTAATTTGGGATATTGATGTTTTATTTAATTGTTTGTGGCCAAAGGTGTTCACCCATTCTCCAAAATAGGATATAAGATATAGTTTAATAGATAACCCTTATTTGTGGTCTTCCAATAGAGTCTTGTATCTTAATCCTAGAAAATCATAGAATGCCTCATCATTCTCAAACTCATCTATAGGCACTATGGATTCTTATTCGTCCTAGGCTTTAAGTTGAGGGTAATAAAAAGGAAGCAGATTAAGAATAATTGGGATAAGGGTATAAATGGCATGAGGGTAAAATATATTGGCATTGGTAAGGTCTTCATACATGCTATGATCAAATTTTGCTTCACTATCAACATCATCATCACTAGTCATTGGTGTTGAAACATGAATAAGATATGTGGGGTCACCCCCAAGTGATTTAAATATGAGACCATAGGTTCCTTTATACAGAGTTATAGATATTGGCTCAAGAGTTACCTATTGGTTTAGCTCGAGGCCTCCTCCTTCATAGTATTGATTCTCCATGATCTTATTAAGAATAGGATATTTGGCATTTTTGTAATAATCAGTGAGTTTATAATTGTATAACTAGGTCTCATCATTTATAAGTGGGTATTATTCTTGGCTAGTGGCTAGTGTAATTTTTTTAGGAACTAAACTATGCATTTTACCCCTTCCTTTTTAGTTTTATTTCATAAAAGGTGTTTTGGATTTAGGTAATCCATAGGATTTGGGTTTTGTGGGAGATTAGAAATGTGAAACATATCATGAGTTAGAAACTCTCCTGGGCCATTGGTTGAGATGGTAAAATGATTTGATAATTGAGGAGGTGAAATATGGGAAGATGAATCAAGGTTGTTTGGGTCTATGTAATTAGCCTCTAGTAAATCAACAAGTATTTATTTTCCTTTGTCCTTTTTTGAAATTGGATCTAAGCCAAAATAATAGTATAGATTTTGTACTTGGCCTCTAAATGTTTACAATGTTGATAAAGCTACAAATATTCATTAATGGTGACCTCCATACCTAAGTGAAATAACTTGAGACATTAGTGAAATGTATAAGGGATTACATGAATTTCATGTCTCCAAAGTCAACCCAGAATGAAATTATATAATAGGTCTAGGTCTAACACATGACATAGTGTATCAAGGTTCAAGGTCACAATGATAACTATCAAGCTAATGGTGCCTTGTGATTCCTACTCTTTATTGTCATAGGCATTAATAGTCATCATTTATGGCTATATATCAGCTATCATGTATTTGAGATCTTGATGAGCTTTAGAGACATAATATTTAGGCTTGAACTATTATGTATGAGGACATGTTTCACTTTGTGTTGTGTTATGAAAATTTTGATGTATAATGGGTTGTTATGGAGAGGGACAAGGGATGACATATCACTTTGGTTGAAGGTTAACTATTGGCTTGGGACTATATATCCAACCAAAGCTTGAAATTTGTTTGGGATTATGTCATTTAGGACTTGGGATTCGCCTAGGAACTCTATCATAATGTTCTTATGGATAGTAGATGTATGGAACAAATCCAAAATGGAAATTTAGTGGGCATGTTATAAAATTGTTCCATAATGTTGAATGTCTTTTCATTTACAGTGGTAAATGACTTGTTCTTAGTTAGAATGGTGGGTTGGATGGGTTTAGTGGTAGATGGTTGTGGGCTTGAAATGTTAACATTTGACTGGTAAATTGTGATTATATAATTAGGATTAGATATAGGACCATTATTGCTAGTAAAGGATGGTATAGGGGGGGCAATTAAGATAAATCTTGATTGCCAATGCACTTGTATGTGGTCATAGGGCAATGTTGAGTTATCTTTATAAGGTCCCAAAATAGTAATATTTGGTTACTATTGTGTCTGTATGTGGTCCCAAGTCAATAAAGGATCACTGGCATAGGTTGGTTGATTTGAATTAGTTGGAAATAGTCCTAGTCTATTAGCTCTTGGTCTTGGATTGATGGTGATGGTAAAAACATGACCTCCCACAATCTGACCTATAAATTTATTTTATTCATGTACAACTATGTGGTAAGTTTGTTAGTTTTTGGTGTTATTTTGGCCTTAGTTCCATCCATTTAGTTAACATTTTTGTTGTTTCTACTATAATTATTATGGTTATCTTGGTTGTTGATACTATTATTGTTATTACTCTGGAATTTGTTGTTATTTATATTGGTTGGTGTTGTTATGTTGTGGGAAAGGGTTTTGGTATATACCCAAGTTTTAATTAGATGTAGATGCTCTATTATCGAAGTAATCTCCCCATTTCACAACATATTTTTAGTGAGGTGTTTGATCTACAAAAAAGACATAGATTATGTTCATGAACATGATGGTATTCATATAAATCATTTTCTCAGTACCAATCAAGATAAGGAATACCCTTAGGATAATGCTTTAGAATCAACCACCTAATTAGATTAATGATGGATAACTTGTGAAACACAACTTCAATAGGATCTTCAAGGATATTTAATACTCGAAGAGTAACCATATTTCTCTTTAAAGGAGGGGTTTACAAAGATAGTGGTTACTGTATTTGTTGTGTTAGTCTAGGCTACTAAGAAGGTTATGCTTGTTAAATGGGTTGGTTATGAGGAGTAATTTGCATGTACAATATAGGTTGAATATATGGTGTTTTTACCATTTGGAAATGATGTGATTTAGTTACTCTATTTACAACAACATTCTTATTGTGGTTATATTTATTTGATTTTTCATAATTCTTGGCTTGAGCTGGTATTGATGCTTACACTTGGACTTGGTTATGGTTCTAATTTTGGTTGATTTATTAGTTTTGGTTTTGATTTTGGTTTTATGATGTGATCTTGATAATCATAAGGGACCTTTTAATTAACAAACATTTTTTTATTATCTCTTTAAAAGTGTGTGCACACTATAGTTCTAGATGGTAAGATATCTCACTATGCAATTTTTTGGCAAACACAATGGATAATTATTTGTCTGGTAAACTATGGGTAAATCAACTTTCAAGTGCTCTCAATCACTGTAGATAACTTTCAAATCATTCATCATATTTCTACTTGGCTTGAGTCAAATCTACCAACAAAATCTCATGTTCAAGATTATAAGATAAATGCTACACAAACTTGTTTGAATGGACATCAAAATTAGATATTAAATTCTTTGACAATTTTAGGAACCATTCCAAAGCCTGTCTTACTAGACTTATTGGAAACAAAAGGAGTAAATAAATGTCACTATAACCACTGACTAATAAGAAATAAATAATTTTGTTAAATGGACCTTAGTGTCTCTTTTACCCTTGTAGTTACCAAATTTTAGTGGTTTGTACCTTGGAGTAAATGATATCTATAGATATTCCACATTGAATGGGTAAGAACACACATAATCTAATTTGAATTTCTTGGTTTAGTTCCCTACTTGAATGGCAGTAATTGCATCCTTCATTTGCTATAGTTATTAAGCCAAGAAACTAGATGGAACATTGGCCTAAGATGGAGGTTGTGTGGTCAAAGGTGGATTACCTTGACTAGGGTATAATGAAGGAATGGTTTATTGTAAAATATTTGTTTGGTTAGTGAACTAACTAAGAATGTGCATCTATAGATTAAGAGGAGTTTGTTGGAATTTCATGCATTGTGGTGTAATATTCTTGTTGGGATTAGTATATAGGCCTAATTTTGATAGAATCATGGTTAAGATGGAAGGATATGGATTTGAGTGAAGTAATATACATACTATGGTTGAGTAGGGACTTACCATCGACTAGTCAAACCTAGTTGAATAAGGTGAAATTATTGTGAAACAAGGCCCTATTGTTGGATTTATGGAACATTTAGAATGAAAGGCAAGTATTAATTGATTGGTACTAGTTGGATATCACTACCTCTTGGTTGTATGAACACTTGTTTTGAAGTAGATGTTTGTTAGATATTTGACATTTGTTCTTGATCAATAGACATATATTATTGATTAGACAACATTTGTAAAGGCATATTGGTATGTGATAGTTGAGGTGTACTTATCACTGCTTGATGAGGTGGAACATTGGTTGGCCCCTACTGAGGTGGTAGAATGTTTGACCTATACTACATTGGTATACTAGATTTTGACTATTATTATGGAATGTTAGTCATCACCTATTGTGTTGGAGTAACATTCATCACATTTTATTGAGGTAAGGTACTAGTTTATATTTGACTACTTAATCCTTACCATTACATTCTTGATGAAGCAGTTGCTTGAGGATTATAGGTAGCTTGTTATGGTTGGGATGTAGGAGTTATTTTCCATAATGTTGTGAACCATTTGTGGTGTTTACTAAAGGTAAATTTTCTTGACTATTTTTTGATTCATTTAAACAACTTTGGCCCAAATTGGATGACACTTGCATGTTATCCACTATATTTGGCACATTTATCTATGTAGAAGCAATAAACACTTCTTTAATAGCTGGGGTATTAAATATGTTTCCAAATAAATTTATTTTTGTGAATGGGTCTATACACTAATTATCTTGGCTTGACAATTTGATTAATACTCCTTTTGAAGGAGTTAACTTTATGAGTGGTGTATTTTACATGGCCATGTTATTAAAGTTACAAGATAAGTTCAAATAGGTTTGGTATGCTTATTTAATTTGTAAAAAGTGGTCATCCATGAGGCCTTTATGTATTAAAATCATACATGGGTCTTGATATGACATTAGCATGAACACTTTAGGATTGCTAGAAAAGGCTTGTTTGATGGTTTGGTTATATGTTATAGTTAAAGGCACTCTAACTAAATAAGGAAATTTTTTGTGGGGGAAGTCTAATGTAAAATTTTACCCTACCTCTGTGGATATGATTAAAATTTCATCTTTGTTTTCAAGAAAGTGATGATAAAAAAAATAAGGATCGTATGTTGATGGCATAATAATGTAGTATGGTTGTTGTTAAACTTGGTCTACAATTGATCGTATGCTATCAACATATTATGTTATTTGTTCTTAGTCTCACTCTAAATATGGAGGAATGTTGACCAAATAGTGGGCTAGATGATCTTGGATTTTTTTGCCAAATTGATTAGTGTAAGGAGGATAAGGATCTATCTCACAAACCAATAAGGGTCTGGAAAAAATCCATCTTGTGTGACCATATTATCATATCCTAGATTGTACATGGCTCAACTATGAGTATAGTGAGACATATTCAAATCAATGAGGAATGTTTCATGAAAATAGGCTTAAATTTCTAAAAAATCTTAAAAATAATGTCTAAAGGACAAATGGATTAAATTTTGTCTAACTTAGTCAAAAGGAATGGAGTTATATCTCTGAAAATGATAGTGCTAAAACTTGGTAAAAATAGTCTAACATCAAATGTCTAATGTCAAATGTCTTACATAAAAAGGTTAAGTGGATGAAATAAAACCAAAATGCAAAATTTAGGTAAAAAGAATTTCAAACAAGTCTAAACTAGGTCTAAATAAACAAAAGTTTCCAAGTCTTTTTGGAAAACAAGGCACAAAAAGCTAGGCTTAAAACAGGTATTACTATGTCTTTTGGAAAAGGCACAAAAGCTAGAATTTAAATAAAACAAGGTATAAGATATTTAATCTAACAAATATTAAACTCTTTGAAACAAACTAGGCTTTCATATTTAAACATGAGCTTGATCATTTGGCAAAATACAATTGACTCTAGTCACATGGAAGATAGGGTACTTCCCCCAAATCTAGGCACAAATAATAGTTTTCAAATTGAAGAAATAATTATCCTAAGTTACACAACCCAAAAGTGATATATCAGTGTCTAGGCAAAAATTACACAAGGCATAGGAAAAAATCAATCAATGTTTGCATTTAAACTTGTCAAGGTTAATTTTGAACTCAATTTTAGAAAACTAGGCTTTTTCAAACTAGACAACAATCTGGACAAAAGTGAATGACATGATGGTACTAGGCATAGATCCAAAATGCACACATGACTTTGGTTTTGAAATTAGAATTTTTAACACAATAAAACAAGTCTTTAAAATGAATTGGTTAGTATAACAATGTTATCATTCTATAAATATGTGATAAATAGTTTGTTTCAAGACTCTAAGGCACAATACTTGAGATGAATTGGGCAACATAATGACACCCTTTTAAAACAAATGACACATACAATTTTTTTAATAAAAATACTAATGCAAAGGTATGGTGTCAAATGGATGGTGTAATGCCTCCTAAAACAAAGGAATGATGTATAAGCAAGACTTAATTTGACGTGGTAAGATAAACAAAATAGATAGTTTGACTTAAGACCATGTAAGAAAGTATAAAATGACGCAAACACCTAAGTGTAACATCATAAATCCTAAAACTGATAAGGTTGTATAGTAATTTTGAATTCCATCAATATACTTACTTTTGAGATAATTTTATTTGTTAATTAAAAAAGTAAAATTTCATCAAAAGTAGGGGTTTTAGGCCTCCTCTTCTCTCAAGAGTTCATACCATGACATGGAACTTCAAGCTACTCACCCTACATCAACAAGATGTTCACAACAAGTGGGGTTATTTAAAATATAAATTTTAGTTCATTTATATATAGTCCCAAGTGTGACTAACAATAGGGATTCAATCATGTCATTTAGATCCACATCAACTGGTTTGTTTTAAAAAGGTCTTGTCCTTTTCACAACCACTACATTCATCAATTTCTCAGTGTAATGTGATATCTATACTTTCCCTAAATTTCAAGGTTGAGTACCACTAATGAATCTTGTTTTAATTTCTCAAAACAAGTGTCCCAATGGGTCACTCTCAATTTATATAACCCAATATGGAGTGGGTTTACAAATATGCTAGGAGATGAAATCCTAGGTCAATGCTTCCCTAGAGAACTCATGAAGAGGCGATGAACTCTCATTCATAAGCCAAAATGCATGAAAAATAAAAATAAATGAAAAGAATTTATGGTTTCTTTGGGCCACCCAAATCATGAATATTTGGGGAGAGCCTTAGTGACTTTTTTTCCACACTTTTAGACCAAAGTGACAAAGGCAAAGAGTAAACATTTTTGGTCACCTAAGTTTCTTAAAGGGGATGGGGGGAGAGCAAACACATATCACTCATCTTGCTAAACAAACACTTTCAATCAAAAAAATATAAAAAAAAACTCTTATGAATATGTAACTAATGTGAAAATTAATTTTATAACACCAAAATGAAGTATGTTGTGAAATTTGAGCCCCTTGGCATTTGTTGTTGAAAACATTAAAAAAGAAAAAATGACTTAAGCAAAATAGTTTTTAAAACACCAATTTGAAATGTGAAATTTGCAAGTAAAAGTGTTTTAAATGTCTTATTTTGGCCTTTAGGTCCTATAAAACACATTAGGAAGTCCTTGTGTTTAGAATAAAATCATAAATGAACAAATGACTTCCCAAATCTTTCTATTAGGTTTATAATTTTTTACATAGAGTGAAAAACTATAGAAACATAGAGTAACACCACTACTCTCTCTACAAAATTGTGATTATCAGCAAAATACCAAAACTTTCATGAAAATATTATATTAGAGAAATGTCACTAGTCTAAGCATAATAATGTAGAAATAAAATCAATATCACTACTCTCAGAGTCACAATTTCATAACTTAACATTATGGCAGGAAATAGTTAGCAAGATCATCATTGTTAAACATAAAAGTGCAATTTTTTTGGCAATATCATGATTTAAAAAGTATCAATATTTCAATATCATTATTTTTAACATAATACCATGATTTCAATAGTAGCAGTATTACAATATCACTAGTTTCCCTACAAGCATAAATAGTTATTCAAAAACTATGGCGGTCAACATAATACTATGATAGTTAAAACAATATCATGATTGTAAAATATAAATATTGTGCAATATCATGATTCTAGAGAAAAAAAAACATGACTACATAAATCAACTTATCAAATTCCATATAAATGTCCTTTATCCTTCAATTTTCACCTATTTTGATCAGAAAACTTAAATTTTTACATGAAAATTGTTAATAGAATGCTCTAAAAGGCCTTGGGAGCAAATTTATGGGGTGTAAGTCACACTAGGAATGCCAACATGTGGACAAGGAATACATATAGGGGAGGTTAGTATTATGTTAGTCCAAGAAATAAAACTAAAAATAAAACACTATAATCCTAACACCTCTAGCCTAGACACTAGGGAGAGCTTAGGTAATAAGAAATTGTATAAAAACACAACAAAAACATAAAAAAACACCTTATTTTACCTTACTTGGAGCTTCTAAATGGCTTGCTTAGCTTGTGCATCAAGAAATCTTTATCAATGGAGATTTTTTGGCTTTACCTTTCCTTGGCACCTTGGATTTGACTTTTTGGCTCAAGATTTGAGTAGGGTAACCCTAATTATAAGGCACTTAAGCATTATAACACTACACAAAGAGACCTTGTTGAAGATGTTTATGTATAATAACTTTTCACCAAAATAGCTTATAATTCAATAGGCATGGCCTTGTATTTAAATCCTCAAGAATTAAATCTAACCAAGGTGAATTAAGGTTGAGTTTAAACATGGAATGGGTTCAAACTAACCCTTGGTGAGTTGAGACTAACTCTAGTTGATTTAATAGCTGTCATGTAATTATAATTTTTCATTAATAGGCATGGATCTCAAATTAGATATTTTATGATATTTTCAAAGAGCTTGCCAAATCAAAGGTAATGATGAAAGGCTTTGATATTTTGATTTTTGGAATTTCCATTTTTAGATATTCATTAATTACAAATGGATAATTCAACTAGGAATTTAATCTTGTTTAATTTGTTAATTTATTTTATTATACTTTTATCTCTTTCAAGATTTATTCAAGTGCCCCACTTAATGGGTCTATAGGCCATATTGACAGTTGTTATGCCATAAGATGATTAGGGATGAATGCATGAGAGGTTATTGTTGTATATGGGTTAGTATCCCAAATAGTGATGACTCAACACAATTATGAGATTTGATGAATGATGCATGATTAAATTTAGGACTTTTAGTTATTCTTAGGCTTAATTTGCAATATTTGATGGGAATCTATCTGAAGTCTGGTTAGAAGCTAGTTGTGGCTCGAATTGCGTGTCTACACAATGTATGCCTTAAAAGGCCTATTGGGATTTTAAAAAATCATGATGTTTGATTGATTCACTTATGTATTCTCATCAAACAAGAAATTAATGATGAAGGAGGGTGACTAAAAAATTGTGTATAAATAAGGATCATTTGGTAAGATAAAGCGTCAAACCAATTGACATTATCATATAAGACAATAAATATAATAGGATAGAAAGGACATAGTCATATTAGTCAAATATGTTATATAGTTGGAAAAGTTAAAGGATATTGAAAGATACATAGTTAGATAGGTCAATTGTGTATTGAAGATAAATAGAAGGTTGATTGTGTTCTAAAGATAGGGATTTTTTTTTAATAATGTAATAATGAAGCAAATTCAATTGATAAAACAAGAAATTAGATCAATGTGTTTGATTTAATTGTATCACACATCACAAACTTTGTACCAATGCTAGATAGTACAAGTTTTGAAATATAAAATACAATTTGCAAAGAACAAGTAGTAAAACTAGAATGTAAATGCTAATCTAAGCCATCATTCCTAAATGTTGTTAAGTTATAATAAATTTTGAAATTAATGTGATATAAATTTGGTTTTAAGAAGGAACTAAAAAATCAATCTAAGGATAGTTTTAGGTAGTTTAGGATGAAAGAGATCTATATTGGTGATGACACTAGCTTGGTATTAGGGCCTACCCTTTCACTTCATAATCCCATAGTGATAAGGGTGTTGGGTGATTTTATAATATATACCATCAACCAAGTATTTATACTTGGCCAAAAAACCAAGTCAACTTCCCCCTTGGTGATGAAATCAACGTAGGTATACCCTAGGAAGAAATTATTTAATGTTTTTTTGGTGTTATGTGATTTGGGAGTGTGTGAAAAAAAATAGTGTGACTAAATCAGTAAATTAAAAACCTCATATTTAGTCTATGTTTTTTACTCTAAGAAAATAATAAAACAAATTAAAAGTGAATTAATTAATATCAATATAGGTTAATTCATTTATTTTTGAATTGTATAGAGTCAGTTTAGGCATCACTAAATGCAAATAGTACAAAATAGAGTTGATAGGGTTGATGATATTTGTGGAAGAAAGTTAAAAAAGAACATAATCAAATATGTTGACTGATTCTTATAGATAAGAAATAAATATATGGAACTATGTCGATCTAGTTGACCCAGTTTGCTATAGGGTTACAATTTTATAGACTAAAAACTATGAAAAATAGGACTATAAATGAATAATAGAAATGACTAAGAAGGTAAGAATGAACCTGATATTTTTTGAAGATTTTGAATTTTCTATTTTTATGTTATGCTACTCAGATGATGATGTGTTATTCTTCTAAAAGAGTCGTCTGGGTTGACAAAGTCTAAAAACTTGTATGCTGAAAATGACCTGCTAATAGAGTTGATTGGGTCAACTAAGTTTGTAATCTTGTATTGTAAAAATGACCTAATAATAGATTTGGCTAGGTTGATTGAGTCTATAAACCTATGGTTTAAAAAATAATTGAGTCAATTTGATTGATCTAGTTACCTGTTGTTGGAGAAGACCTACACAAATAAATATAGAGTCAAGTGGATCAACTATGTGTTAAACCTATGAACAAAATGTTAGAATGTATTGATAGGTTTGATCTAGTACTATATAAATAAAAATATATAATAGATGATAATAATGAATGTGTGAAATAAAACCTACAAGGTTTAAAAATTCATGTTAGGTTCACCAGAATGTATACAAGGGAAAGTGAAGATGATATATATACAAATCAATTCTAGCTTGAAGAAGAAAAATTACACTTACCCTTCTTGTTGGTAAATTTATGTAATTAGGGTCATGACCAATATAGATCCATTAGACTTAACCAAGGGGTCCCTTACCATAATAATATCAATAGAGAGGGTTCTAAATCCTCTATTCAAGTAGCACCATGAGATAATACCTAGGTCCTACGTTTTTATATTTACAAAATAAATACAAAGTAAAATAAAATGTAACCTAGTGCTCATGAAAGTGTTTGGCACAAAATGGGGGTAATAAACATAAAATTAATCATGCATAAAAGATCTATACTCAATCCAATGTAGAGGAAATACAAGTGCATGGGATAGAGAAACATATAAGTTAAAAAATTAAAATATAGCTACTTTAATAAGTAGAATCAAGAGTTAATAATAATTACCTTTGAAGATGAAACTTCTAAGCTTCAATACCTCCCTTGGCCAAGGTGATTCACAAGAGGTTATTTTGGTATGTAAGGATAACAAAGATAGGTCAGCTCTAGGCTACATGACTTCTACTATGCATCTAAAATACTTCTCCACAAGATAAGATCCGTATCTCCTAGTGTAGTATTGAAACCCTACACAATTTTCTTCAAGTAGAATGGTGGATAATTAGATGCAAAAATAATTATGTTCTTCTTCATCTCTCTTTGAAATGGTAGAATAGCTCGATCTAACCCTAAACCCTTTCAAAAGTTTAACTAATAGATCCATCCAATTAACCCTATATCATTAATTAATAAAAAAAAGTTAGGTCCCAGATTGGGTCAGCTAAGGCTAACCTAATCTATTAACATGCTCATATATTTTAAGTATAGGGTTGGCCCAAGTCAATTTTTTTTATAAATGTCAAAAAGAGTTTTTGGATTAGGTAGGGGTTGTTTAAGTTAGTGAATTTATTATAGGAGTGTGTAAGGGAGTAAAATGTTAGGGTAGTGTATAGGAAAGGTTTGTATGGGTTTCAAGTGATGTTATAAAGGAAAAAAATCTTGTAAAGCACAAATTTTATACCAACCCTTTTCCTGATGTACCCTTTAAGGCATGCACTCAATGAGATTGAGACTCGAGGGTTCCTACAAGAGAGAAGACATCAATAATTGATGAAGTTTTAAAATATTATGCATCCTTGCTTGAGATAAGTTGAAATATTACAACCCCTATGATCCCAGTCTACAACTTCCTTGGCATGTGTCCTTGCCATAGATATGTTGAAAATTGTGACCTTTTATCATCATCTTGTTATGGTTTGTTCCCCCTTAGGATATATCAATATTAGTGACACCATTTCCATTCCCTATGTATAGGTCATTTCTAGAGGCATCATCCATTTATATCTCACCTATCATGTTGATCTCATATTATACCACTCATTTCTTATTTTTGAGTGGCTATACATTTTATTCACCTTGCATGTCCCCTTGAAGGGGCATCATGCCTACTAACATCATTAACTAATATTCATCCATGAGTGGATTTCTTATTTGAAAGATAACTAATCCTTCCACTTAATCCAATCACAATACCCTTTTAAAGAAGGTAAAAATGTATGCATCTAAATTTTCTCACCTCAAAATTAACATCACTAATTTCATCTATTTCTATATAATTTTTCCTAATATTATATTATATTATTCTTAATCTAATATTTGTAAAATATACCCTATATTATACTAAATTTATAACATGACATGCCTAATTAATTCACCTAAGTCCCCATTATCTACTAACTAATCCCACTTGTCTAATATTTGTAAATTTAAAACTCCTATAACCCACCTACCTACCTACTCTTAGTCTTTCTTAAAATCCTATCCTCTATTAATCACCTAACCCTTCTTCTAAACTAATCTAACCTCCCCCCTAATCATTATTAGATTCTTTAATGGAATCTAGAACTCTCTACCACCGTTATCCTTCTTTGGAGAATTGTAAGGAATTTTAAATTCCTTAGAATTCCCTCCTTCCTCTATAGAGTCTTATTCTCTAGAGGCTTCCAATGAATTTTTAATTCATTGAAAAAAATCCCTCTGTTGCATATTTAAATCCATGATTCCTTCCATTCCAAACAAGGATGAGTGAAATATGCATTGAATATATCAATACAAAATATATTAATCCATCCAATAATCTATTCAAGTCCATAATTTTTTAATAATCCATTGTCCATAAGTAAATTTATCAAGCCAATATCATGTTATCATCAAAATCCAAGTCTATTTTAGCAATCCAACGTCTATAATATTTGGTCTTTTTGTTTGAATCTTGATTGGAAACACTTAGATTTAGATTAGAATGTTATTTTAAATATCTATTTTATTGAATTGTAATCTAATGGTTTCTAATTTAATGGTAGATTGTTATTTTGAGTAGTTTTGGTTGAATTGCATAATCATACTCAATTGCTCAAATTTATCATCTCACAATGAAGATCAAAAATCATGAAAATTGTACCCAAAATATTGGGTAGAATGATAAACTTAAGGAATCATTGCCTGAACACCCTCCCTCAATGCTAAATTAGGAGAAGATGTTAATAAAATTATGTAAATAAGTGGACTAAAAATGGTGATAAGTGAGAACAAATACTGGTGGGGATACCACACTAGTGTCACTATAAAAAATGTTGCCAAGAATTCCAATAAAACATAAAAATCCTCATATGGGTTTTAGTAAATAAATTACCTAAATAAGATACCCATATATAAATAAGGGATGTAAAAACTGGCCTTGATGGTGATAAAAGAGACTAGAAACTAAAATATTAAAGGGTGCACAAACTAAGGTACACATGTATGAAGGTAGAATAGGATATGAAATCAAACCCCCCATAACAAAATAATTTAGTGTGAGTACAATATATCCCTAAAAAACCAAATGCAAATAAGGAATATAATGTATACACTTGAATATCTCCAAACAAGGAGATAATTGACCTGTTGAAAAAGTAATAAAAAATCATGAGAGTTGCTCCGAAAATTGAGGGACCGATGTGAGGATAAGGAATTTAAAAAATAATGGAAACATGTTAGTAAAATCCTCACGTGCACATAACAAACCACCATGTCTATTGTATTATCACCTCTCCCCCACGCCTCCCCCCCTCCCCACCCACAAATTTGGCACTTTATAATTGAGTATGTTTTATAAAATAAATGACATCAATAGATCAAAAATAAAAAACATACACATTTGAAAAAAATAACACTTGATTTCAAGTTACTAATCTAGATATAATTTTTACAAAATTTCCCATCATCAAATGGGTCAAAAATAAAATTGAACAAAAAAATATTAAATGCTTGGAAAAATTTAAATTCTTGGAGGGAATTTTTTTTAAATGTCTAAAAGTTAAGCCCCCACTAACAGGAATAAAAATTTAAGCCCCCCAAATTGATCAAACCATATGAATAATGGGATAATGGTGAGGATGAAATCCCCCTTTTGATAGATATGATTGACGAGTGAGTGACATCACCCATAAAAGAGAGGTAAACTTGAGATCTTTTGGCCATCACTACATGCTATAAAAAGATGAATCACTCTGTGTCTTGTGTAGGGAAGACCTAGAAAATGAAAAACAAAGTGTTAAAGGAAAAACATGTAGAATGTAGGAAACAAAAACCAAACATAACCATAGGGAAAACACATAGTCTAGGAAATAAAATCTACCTGCACAAGAAGCAATAATAACTCTATGGAACACATCAAAATAATGTTATATAATGTCCACTATAGCACATGGCCCAAGAAACCATAAAATTATAAATCTAAGATGGTTAAGCATTTCAATAGCTAAGGTACCTTCCATGGCCAAGAAAACACAATTAAATACCTAAAAAATATCAATCCTTGTAAAAACTATGAGGATATGTGGAGCTTGAGGATGAATCCTATGTATGGATTCTAGAAGATCTATAATAAAGAACTTATAAATCTAATACAAAACACATTCTAGTGTTGACATAGGCCAAAAATAATACATACAAATCCAATGCCAAATTGGATCTAAACACAACAAATATAAGAATACTAAAAACTAAAAAAAAACCCTCCACAATAGAGGTGTTTTGTATATGAATAAAAAAAACTTAGATATGGGAAAAGAACCATATGAATTTTGAAAATAAACTTATATATAACAAAAGATAAATTAATTGAAATAATGAAATCAGATCTAAGCCATAGAATGAGAAAAGTCAAGTAAGGTGAGGTTAAGGGGCTGAGTAATGGCTATTGGACACCACTTTGATACCATGAAAGAGTTTACAAAACTCTCACCCAGGGTCAAATATACAAACAATTACCATAATAAAAAACATTGATGCATTGGTCAAACAATATGATAGTCTATTATACACAAATAAATCATACAATGATAAATCCTCTATATCTCCAAAACTTATCAAATACAATGAATGTGACTTGAATATATAGGAAAGTAAGATCGATAATGACTAATAGATAAAACTAAGAGATCAATCATAACTAAGAGATCAAGTTAAGTGATCAAACCTAGGACTAAGAGATAATTATCCTTAAATGATATAAATAACTAGAAAATATCCCCATAATATAAAAGAAATAAATATGTAATATCTCATAATATATAAAATAAGATAAATGAAATATCCACACATAATTATGTGGGAATAAATAAATACCTAGGTGAACATGAGCTAATTTAAACATCATAATCTAACAAAATCAAATAGTTTGAGGCCCAATATATTCAAAAAATTGTCAAAAACTAATTCATTTGTGTCAATCAATTGTGATTTATTGAGCTCTAGATTGCATGTGACCATTTCAAGTGAGAAAATAGTCAATAAGAAGAGGAAAACAAAAGGATGAAAAATCTAATAATGGGAAGAGATGTGGGGTAGGATCAAGTAAATTTTGTTCTCCTTTCCCTTATTTTTGTAACTTTTGATCAAACCTTGCTAGAAATCTAGTCAATTTAAAAAAAAAATAGTTTTAAAATGTTGGTGGGGAAGGGTAGATTAGGAAAATGTGTTTTTTTTTCATTTTTGGTAGATTATGGGAGTTTTTGTGGTGTTTTGGAGGACATGTGGCTAGTAGATAAAACCATTACTCAAGGATGGAACTACCATCTTTGTAGGTTGGTAGTTACATAACCACCTTGGCAATTCTACAACCGCTATTAAGTACAAGGGTAGTTATGTAATTGACACAAAGGGAAATTAAATAATCACTCGAGGTGGTTACATAACCAATGGTGGTTGCATAACTACCCATCACCCAAAGTGGCTATCTAACCACCATGGTTGTTGCATAACCATGAGTGATTTTGCTTGCTAAAACTAGACTCCAAAACTTGTACTTTTTCTTATTTTGATAGGCTAAGTTGGTATTTGAGTTATCTTAGGTTCTTTACTCTAATGTATGCACCCTATATATAATGGAGCATAGCTTGGGTAGAGTGACTCCCATGAGTATTAATGCTTCTGATGGTTAATGAACTAACAATTCTTGATTGCACTAGGATTTTGTAGATTGCATAGGTGGGGATCATTTTAACATCTAAATAATTACTTTATGACATTCTAACCTATTGGGACCCTAATTAGAACATTTTTATGTTCCCTCAGGCCTGAGAAGAGTGGATGATCTCTCTTGTTTATGTCTATTAGATCATAGGTATTTTGATGACTAACCAATTGGCATCAACCCTAGCTACAAAAAATAATAGCAAGGATTGGATTTAGGTAGAACATTTTAGAGATGCTGATGCACCTAATGTGGGTGTGAAGCATGGTATGAGGATTTCTTAGGTTGAGGGATTAGTGATCCCAAAACTTAAGAATTACATCATTTTTATCTACTATAACATCAATTTACACCCTTGAAGGGGGTTATTTAGGCTCTCTCCAATTGAGATACAATATGGAAACAACCTCAAACTATGGGTCACCTATGGTGGGGTTGGAACTTTGGATAAGGCTATATTCCTCTTGTTGGATCACCTATACTAATATTTTCAATGAGAAAAGGGTTAGAAAAGGGGAAAGGGATCCTAATAAATCTAATAAGGTGATGCACCAAATAATGGAGAGTTCATGCAAGCATAAAATATAAACTAAATAAGCATAAGATAATACTAGCTCACACAATCTCAAAATTTAGATGATTACATAAGTATTTCATACACTAGGTTCAGGAAGTAATGAATGAATCTAGGAGGAATTCTAAGACTCACACTAAGCTCACATCAATGGAAGAAAGAACATGAATGTAGACCTACAGTCAACTAGAAAACACCTTAAAATAGTCATGAAAGAAGGACAATGGGCATGGAAGATTCTTCTTCATAATTCCATCATGCACAAGCTTACTAAACATAGTTCAAAAGAAATAATAGGAAAATAAAGTATTTATTAGCTTCAATATGTCTTTCATACAAGTCTTGATAGGGTCTATCCTTATCAAATGAGAGTCTCTTGCTCCTACAAAATTAAGAGAGAAATTTTAACAAAAGTCAAAGAGAGAGCTTCTTCCTCTAAAAATTGATAGAGCTTATAAATGGAAAGAATGGGTAATATATGAGAAAGGGAGAGAGAAGAGGAAGAATGAGTATATAAATCATTAATTAAGTTTCTACCTTTGATTAATTCTACACCACCTTTTTGATTAAATTAGCACTAGTTCTCTATTAACAAGTTAAGTTCTTATTTATCCCAATAGCCTCTGAATCTTCTCATTAGCTGATAAAAATTCACTATAAGACAATAATTGCCCAAGGTGGTGAGTCATGATCTTTCTTATGAAGGAAAACCCTTAGGCACCCTAAAAATATATTAAATGCTACAACTACTTTATTTGACTACCAAATCTCCATTTTTGGACTCTACACCATCTCCACTTACTTCATTATGAGGGAAAGGTCATTATATCCATGTACTTGATAGAGCCATGCCCAAGTCTACTTTTAGTGGTGTTAAGTACCTATTTTGTCAAGGATATATCCATGTAGATATATGAGACACTTCTCCATGATTACACTTCTACCCCTACTCCAAAATTAATAAATATCTTTACTATAGATTTGAAAACCAATCAAAATTATTGGTTTTCATATAGTTAATATATTGATGAGATCTACAAATGTTTAATCTTGCTTCAATAACAACTAGTCCATCTTTGATATCTATATTAGGCCCTAAAAGACCTATTATTCCTCTACTGAGATTTAATGATGATTTTTGATCCTAAAAAATCCATTATGGTTCAACTTGGATCAGATTTTGACCTCTAATCTAAGTCTCATAACTTTGACCTTTAATATTGGTTGGATCTACTTTTGGGCCTTCAAGATTATAACACCTTCAACCTTCATCATTGATCATTAATATATGATCTACATTATATGAAAACTATTGATCTACTTTATTATATACCAATTATCTTCTTCTATATGAATGAATGTGAGCCATAGATCTTCTGCCAATTTAACATGGTTGAGACACTTGTCACTTGTGCATTTATCTTTGAGATTCATTGACCTTTTGACTCATCACTCACTGTTAGATCTAATTATATGATTGATCATGAAATATTGATCTATTTGATCCTTGTAACATATATTATATTTCCACTCATCATTATATTTGATCTAATCTCCCATGATATTTCCATTTGTCACTTATGCATTTACCCTAGAGATCTTTAACCTTTTGACTTGATGCTCACCATTGATCTTTAATGCATGATCAAATGCATGTTGTTGTATCTTTGGGACCCATTGAAATCTATCATATCACCACTCACCATTATATTTGATTTGATCAAAATCTAAATGTTGATCTTGGGACATTTTAATTTAAATGGCTATTTCATGAAGCTTAAACTTGACATCCCCATGTACATTTCACTCTGCAAGTCTAACTTTAAAGCTTTATATTGAGATAGATAACTCATCAAAACATGAAAATTACAAAGGATATTTATGGCACTAAAATCATCATGTATATATGGTATTTTGACCTAAGAGGCTTCCCTAATACATTTATTAAATGTAAAATCAAGTTGATCTATCCATTTTTTCATGACGTCCTTATGACAATTTGGTTTTTATGGACTTGTGTAAGGAATTATTGTCTCTTTATAATGCTCCAATGAATTTTTAAGACTTTGTAAAAAAAAATTCATGTCCCTAAATGATTGAAAGACCATGATAACCTACTGGTATTTTCACTTTACAATCTTAGACCTGTTTCCAAGCCTATTTTTTAAAGATCAAAACTTGCACTTTAAGCTTGCTTAAAGTGTTTCAAAAACCTTGCAAGCAATATGTGATATCTAGACCACTCATTCCATCTAGAACTCTATTTAGTTGACTAATCCATACTAATACCTCTATAAAATGATCCATCTAGGTGAATTTCCAAATATAGGCCAAAATTAGCCAACATTTTTAGCAACATCTTGGGGTTACATGCCTATTATGAAAGAGACTAGTAGCCTTAAACTGATTTATTGGACATGGAGTATCAAGTATTTTCTCTCAACTAAAACTATGGTGAGATTTATAGAATGTTTACCCTTTTTTAAACCTCCTCTTGAAGCAAAAGGGGACAAAATAACAAAATAAACAACTGTGCCACATGCACTTATTGAAAGCGAAACACACAACTAAAAATAAATGTGCTCAAATAACTTTAGAGGAAAGCATGAAAAACTATTATAATATGTTAAAATATCATACAACAAATGCAAAATATTTTAATAATAATTCTTTAAATTGATTCCATTAACTGGGATGGGTAATACATCTCCATCCAGTTGGGTAAGCCAAAAAGCATTTTGCTATTTACATCCATAGTTCAAATAAGGACCACTCCACAAGTTATCAAACTTGGTATGGTTACCTAGATTGGCCTTATTTGAGTCCCATTTGAGGAATATGTCCCCTTTTTTGAAGTCCCTTTTTATGGATCTCTTTTTAAAGACTTTCTTGACCTAAGATTGATATGGCTCTAATGTCCTCATTGCAAAGTTTTTAGCTTCTTCAAGCTCTATGAGCTTTATCATCCTTACACTCATAGGCTAACTCTCCATCAACTCAAGCTAATGGGATAACTCCAAGGTAGGTAGTTCAAGAGAAATGGGAAATTTGGCTTCCCTTCCATAGACAAGGACATATGAAGAATTAAAAATTGTAGTTTTAGGAGTCACTCTGTCATCCCATAAGGCTACCCTTAGATTTGTATGTCATACCCTTTGATTCTCTTCCATGGTCCTCTTGATAATCCTTATCAATTTCTTATTTATGGACTATATAATTCCATTACCTTGGGGGTACTAATTATAGGATGTAATGAGGTATATTCCTAGCTTAAGTGATCATTCACTTGTCTTCATACCAAAAAATACTAAGGCATTATCTAAAATTATAGCAGCTAAGACACTAAACCTAGTTACTATGCTATCATAGAAGTCCAATACTTCTATTTCACTGGCTTATTTCAATTCAATTTATTTCACCCACTTGGTGAAATAGTTAGTTATAGTGAGCACCCATTTATTCCCTACAATTTAATGTTGACTTATCATTCCTATGAAGTCTAACCCCTATTACATAAAGGGTTATTCCACTTGGATTGGGTTATGTGGAAGAGCTGATAATCTTTGTTTGCCTACAAATAACACACATTTTTGACATTTATTAACCCATGCATAGGCATCCTTGAAAAGGTTGGTCCAATAATAAATATCTCTCATTACCTTTTTTGTTGTTTTTGTTATTCTTGGAGTAAAATGGCCTCCTACAGGTCGATCATGAAATTGATCCAAGAGATTTTTCCCTTGATTGTCATTAATGCACCTAAGAAGTACCCTATTGGTGTCCTTTATGAAAATAACACCATAAATTAATGCATAAGGTATAGATTGAAGTCTAAAATACCTTCTTTTTTCTCTATCCAAACCTTTGGGGCATTCTCTCATCATCAATAATTGTGTGATGTCTTGGAGCCAGCTATTGTGGGGTAGAGGTGTATCTGTTTATGAGTTACCTTATGTGATCAAAATAATTTATTTGTATTCTTGAAGGTCATCCAACATATGTTCATACAAGCATTTTCCTCTTACCATCTTGGTAATAGAGCCTACTCTTTTTTCATTCAAATCTTTATAAGTCCCTAACTCTGAGATAAGACACCATAAGATAAACCTTAATATTGGAAAGCATTAGCCTAAATTTTTTGAGGCTTCTCAAAGTTGAAAGTATGTAATTTTATATAAAAGTGTATTTCACCTCATATCCCTTTAGTCCTTGTCTAAAAAAGGAAATTAGTTGCTCAAGTCCTTCACCATTCTTCTACATTAGCATAGTTGATATGTTGTCAATATTGGAAAAAGTATATAATATGAAATCCTTTAAGAAGTCAGGGTTCATGAGTGAGGGTTCTTGGGAAATGGCTCCTTTGATGGCCTTAAATGATGCCTTACATTTATTTGACCAAGAAAACACTTGGATATTCTTTAGCATGATAGTGATGGGTTTGACCAGGTTTTCAAAACTAGGTATAAATCTTCTCACAAAGTTTATCTTCCCAAGGAAGCTTTGGATTCCTTTCTTGTGCTTGGGTAGAGATAGTGATAAGATAACACTTATTCTATTAGGGTTAATGGATAACCCTTCTTTTGAGACAATGTGACCCAAAATTTTGCCTTCATGAAGAATAAATACACATTTATTGGGATTTAAAGAGATACCATACTCTCAACATATTTTAAATATCAACCTTAGATGATGTAAGTGTTCACTAGATTTCTTGGAGAAAATTATTATATCATCCAAGTAGACCAGTACCATTTGATTCAAAAACCCTTGGAAATCCATGTCCATATCTCTTTGGAAAATTTCTCCTGCATTTAAAAATCTAAAAGGTATATTTTGGTAAACATATGTGCCCCACTTTGTGGTGAAATCAGTCTTATATTGATCTTCTTCTCTAACCAGCACCTAGTTGTATCTTGAATATCCATCCAAAATAGATAATCATTCTAAAAGAATAACTATCTTAAGTAGTTGCTCCATAGATGGCAAGTCATAGTGATCTTTTGAAGAGACCCTATTTAGATCCCTAAAGTAAACACATAATCTGACCTCCCAACTCTTCTTCCTCATAGGTACCAAATTGGATACCCATGAGGAATGCTTAATGGGAAAGAAGATTTTAGATTCAATTAATTGTGTCAATTATTTCATCATAATCTCTTCAATTTTGGGGTTTATAAGCCTCTACTTCTACCTGATAGGCTTGGTATTATCCTCTAGTTCTATAGTGTGTTGGGCCAGCTTGGAATAAAAATATCTTAGGTCATTATATTTCCAACCAAAGATGTCTGCATATTATTTACAAATCTCTATGAAAGCATGCCTTTTAGCTTTAGTGCTTACCTTCCCAAGCTTGAGGAGCTTGTCCTTGAAGATAAGGACTATTTAATAGTTTTCTTAACTTATTGACATCACTACCTTATCTTCTCTTATATGATCTCCCTCATGGAAAATACCTTCAAGGGTGACCATCCCTTTATAAATCTTATTAGATATTAATTGAATTATTTTCTCCTCATACTGATGTTAAAACTTTTCCTAGTTTATGGATAACTCTACTTCCTAATGAAAGAAATATGAAATTTTTTTGTCACTCTCAAAGACCTAACAATGAGATTCACTATCTAGAATTGATGGTCTTACCACCACTTGGACACGTGGTTTCACCTTGGTCCTTTTTGACTCATTTGGGATATCAAATTGAGCTCCCATATCTACCAACCTATTAGCATGTCCATTTTGGCTTTTTGGTATTCCTTGGATATTAAAGGCCTCAAAATACTTAATTAGGTCACACACTCTATGTTTTTAAGACTTTATCAAGAGATTCTTGGTGATATTCTAGACTCTAACCTGGTATACTATCAGCTCCCTATCCCCATAAACTTGCAATTGCTTGATCCCTCTCTTACTATCCCATTGAAGGCCATGGATACGGCCCTCATACTCTACTACATCATAAGAAAAACATTATTGAAACCTATAAGAGGATAATTATTTGTCATTAGAGGGGGATACTAACATTTCACCTACACCCACTCCATGTTTGCTCCTTAAACTATTAAAGAACAATTTTTATAAGCCACTAAGATCTTCTTAAGGTCTAATGAGGGATGACATAGACTAATTCTCTTCATGTAAGTAGTAGGTATTCATGTCTCTCTCTTCAAATCCTTCTAAGGGATCAACCAAATTATTTTCATTCCATAGTTCATTTAAGAGCATGCTTGGTATCTCCTCAGGGTGATTTTTTAATTCTTGACAAACCATATGTTCATCCTCATCTATGATAGTGAAATTAAGGTTTATGTTGTCTAGCCCATAAAGATATATATGGAATTATGAAATGATCTTATCTTTAATTGTTTCTTTGGTCTTATATCTTTTTCTTAATTCCATGTATGACTAATATACTACCAAATAACCTTTAATATTTGCTATGAATTCTCTAGATAATCATAGTGAAAAATAAGGAGGTACATCTAGGATTAACACATCTTGAACCACTAAGACACTATGATAAGCATGTAGGGTCAAGTTAAGGACTTTGATTATGCCAGATGGCTTAGTGGAAGATCTATCTAGCTACAACACTCCTTTAGATTAGGGATCATACTTTAGACCAAGCTGGTCTGCTATAGAATTTAGAATTACTGAGGTGATAACCTCACTGTCTACCAAGAAATTATGCATTAAAAAGTCACCAATGATTATTGAAATGTATAAGGGAGGAGGTTTGGCCACATTTCTTGATTGCCATTCATTATATCCTTTGAATGCATTGGTGAAAATCACATTTTATTTGCATGGTTCCTTCTCAAGGACCTTGATCTTTGAAAATCCTTACAAAAGTATAACCATCTATCTAAGCATGGAGATCATGTCCTAGATTGACACACTCACATTAGACTTTTTCATCTGCTCCACAATGTTGATGGGTGAACCACCAATTTTTAGTTATGATTTGGGAGCCATAACTATACTTTGAGTCTATGAGTTTTAGGGAACAAAGACATTACCCTAATTTTGATTCCTTAGAGATATTAGAACCTTTGGGATAATAGTAGATCCATTTGGACTTGATATTAAAGGAGTAATTGTAGGATTCTCCTTGACTACTTCTTAGTTACCATCCATGTTCCTTATTTTGAACCTTGTATTTTTTACCACTAGAATGTATGCCTGGCTAGAACTAGCCTACTAATTGAGTGCATAACACTATTATTGCTCATATTTAACCAATGTACCACCTAACTAGCTTGGTCCTTGATCAAGATAAAACCTTTTTGAGGCTCTTCTAGTTTTGTCATCATGGGTAATTCTGTGTTCTGAGCAATACGAGCTTCATTTTACCCATAATTAGTAGCTTGATACCATTGATCACTGAAAGCTTCGTTTAAGTTAGTTTTTGGGACAATGTATTGCCCAAAATACTAATTTCAAGGCATAGTCCCCTCAGCTTCTTAAGAAATATTATTTTTAATAGGGACTTAAGTGTTAGAAGTACTTGTAATATTTGGATTATAGTTGTTTTGCCTAATATAGTTAGGTTACCCTTGCCTTGGCCTTATAAATTTCCTTTATAGGGTGGCTTATGTGCTTGATAAGATTGTTTTTGAGGTTTCTATGAGGCTTAATGAGGCTTATTTAAATATTTTTACCTCTTGATATTTACTAGTTCATTTCCCAAAGATTATAACATGCTCTTAATCTCTTATAAGTTTTTGTGTTCTTGGGAATCACTAGATTGACTAGTGGAAGCCTTTTTATTGATTAGGTGAGGGTATAACAACAATTCTAGGCACAAGAGGAATGACATCAAGGGGAGGAATATAAATAAGGGGTGGTATGATCTCAAGGAATAAGGGCATTGGTGGTCTAGGTGTAAGATTTCTAACCTACACCAAACAATTTTTTGTTTTGATTTCCACCTCATATGCATTTGAAAATGTGTTTCCTCCCATAGACTTGATCATTACTAAAATGTCACTATTTAGGTCCTTTAAATAGTATAATAAGGAAATTTTAGGGTTAGGCCTAACAAAGACTATGATTCTATCCCATTTCTTTTGGAACCTTGTGTTGAAGTCTTGCATGACTTCATGAAGGACACTTTTTATTGTGGTTAGCTATTATACAAGTGACAAATGGTCACTTTTATCTTTAAATATTTTACACAATGCATCTCCTAGATGATCCCATGATGTAATAGAGTTAGGAACAAGGCTTATATACCAATCTAAGGATTTACCCTTGAAATAAATGGATAATAACCTATTTACCACATTTTCCTCATTGATATCATGAATGTTGTAAAATTAGCTATATCCATGAGGTGTTTAGAAGGGGTTTTAGCTTTGTCTCCGATAAAATAAAGGAAAATTTTAAGAGCTAATAATAGAATAGGATCATATTACTAGAGGTTTAAAGGAATTTTCCCATTAAAATCCATAAAAGTGAAAGCTCTATGGGCTACCATGGAAATAAAAGAGTTTAACAAAGATATTCTTACAGGGAGAGGCCTTGAAATTGACTTAGGAACAAATTTGACTTTATATGTGTGTGTATTAGCAAATCTTAATCTTTTTGTTGAGTTTAAAAGCAATTCAATGAATTCAAAGAGAATACCTCTTGAATCTGACCTTGTAATCACCTTTGACATGAGATGTAGTCACTTCTCTACTATCAAAATGTTGAATCTTCTTTTGAAGTTTCCACATGTTGTTTCTTGGAAGCTATAGATATTGAAAATTTATCAAACTACCATCAAACTTTGACCAATATTATTTGAAATGATGTCCCACTCAGTGTACCAAAAACAATTGTAGCATCAATTTTCACCCTTGGAGAGGATTCTTTAGGCTCTCTCCAATTGAGCTACAATATGGGAACAACCCCAGGCTATGGGTCACCTATGGTGGGGTTGGACCTCTAAAGAAGGCCATTTTCCTCTTGATGGATCACCTATACTAATGTTTGTATTAATAAAAGGGTTAGAAAGGGGGAAAAGGCTCCTAAGAAATACAATAAGGTGATGCACCAAATTAAGTGAGAACTCATTCAAGCATAAAATATACATTGAAGAATCATATGATAGTACTAGCTCACACAATCTCAAAATATAGCTAATTACATAAGTATTTCATACACTAGGTTCAAGAAGCAATGAATGAATCTAGGAGGAATTATAAGACTCATACTAAGCTCACATTAATGGTAAAAAGAACATGAATGCAGACCTACAATCAACTAGAAAACACCCTAAAATAGTCAAGAAAGAAGGACAATGGGCATGGAAGATTCTCCTTCACAATGCCATCATGCATAAGCTTAATAAACATAGTTCAAAAGCAAGAGCTAGGAAAATAAAGTCTTTATTAGCTTCAAAACATCTCTCATACAAGTTTTGAAAGGGTGTAGCCTTATCAAATGAGAGTCTCTTGCTCCTACAAAATTGAGAGAGAGATTCTTCTTCTAAAAATCAAGAGAGATTACAAATGAAAAGAATGGGTAATATATGAAAAGGGGACATAGAAGAGGGAACATGAGTACATAAATCATTAATTGAGCTACCACCTTTTGATGAATGCTCCACCACCTTTTTGAAAAAATTAGCACCACTTTTCTATTGACAATTTAACTTCTTATTTATCCCAATAGCCTCTAAATCTTCTCATTAGCTGAGAAAAATACACTAGAATACATTAGTTAGCCAAAGTGGTGAGTCATGATCCTAATTATGAAATAAAACCCTTAGGCACCCTAAAAATATATTAAATGCTAGAAATACTTTATCCAACCACCATATCTCTATCTTGGGACTCTATGCCCTCTCCACTTACTTCATTATGAGGGTAAGGTCCTTATATCCATGTAATTGATAGAGCCATGCCCAAGTTTGCTCTTACCAGTAATAAGTAGCTAATATATCAAGTATATAGCCATGTCAATAGAAGAGAAACTTCTCCATGATTACACATTTAACCCTACTCTAACCTAAATATAGATCTTTACTATATATTTGAAAACTAATCCAAATTATTGGTTTTCATATAGTTGATATATCAATGAGACCTATAGACATTTAGTCTTGCTTTAACAACTGCTAGTCCATCTTTGATCTTTGTATTAGGCCTTAAAAGACATATTATGTCTCTATTAATATTTAATGGTGACATTTTGATCCAAAAAAATCTACTATAATTTATCTTGGATTGGATTTTAACCTTTATTAAAAGTCTCATAACTTTGACCTTTAATATTGGTCGTTGATCTACTTTTGGGCCTTCAAGATTATAACACATTTGACCTTCATCATTGACCATCGATCTACGATCCAAATTAGATGATCACCAATTATTTGAATTATCATGCACTATTTATCTTCATATGTATGAATGAATATGATCTATAGATATTTTGATAGTTTAACATGGTTGAGACACTTATCACCATGCATTTGTCTTTGAGATTTGATGACCTTTTGACCCATCACTCACTATTATATCTAATTATATGATTAATCATATACCATTGATTGATTTATCCCCATTAATATCTATAAAATTTCCACATAATGTTATATTTTACACAAGATCCCATGATATTTCCACTTGTCACTTGTGCATTCACCCTGGAGATCTTTGACCTTTTGATTTGATGATCACCATTGATCTTTGATGCACGATCAAATACATGTAATTAGATATTCAAGACCCAATGACATATGTCAAATATATACTTGTCATTTGATTTTATCTAATTGAATTCTAACCATTGATCTTTGGACATTTGAATTCAAATGACTATTTCATGAAGCTTAAACTTGATGTCCCCATGCACGTTTCATTCTGCAAGTCTAAATTTTAAACTTTATATATTGAGATAGACAACTCATCAAGACATTAAATTTAAAGAGGATTTTTATGGAACTAAAAAAATAATTTCCATATGGTCTTTTTTCCTAAGGGGATTCCCCAAGTGCATTTATTAAATACATAATCAAGTTGATATGTCCATTTTTGCATGATGTGCTTGTGACAATATGGTTCTTCTGGACTTGTGTAAGGAAATGTTGTCTATTTATAAGACTCTAATGTATTTATAATATTTTTTTACTCTATTTCATTCCCCTAAAATATTAAAACACCATGAGAACCTATTGGTCTTTTTACTTTGCAATCTTAGACCTATTTTTAAGCCTATTTTCTAAATATCAACAAATTACACTTTAATCTTTCTTAAAGTGTTTTAAAAACATTAAAATCAATATGTGATATTTATAATGCTAATTAAATCTATAAATTTTCTCAATTTATCACTCCATACCAAGACCTCTATAAATTGATCTATCTAGGTAAATTTCCAAATATAGGCCAAAATTGGCCAACAATATCCTTACCTCCTAATGAGTGAGAGACAAGGGTACTAATAAGATTTTATTTAGATGGTCATCAATTATATAATGAATTGAGGAGAGAAGAGTACATTAATCATATATTCATGAGTTACTAGATCATACGTATAGGGATTTATATTAGGTGCTTCATTTAGGGGACCTTTTGATCAACCATCTGATAGTTATCAGTGACTAGATTTATGAGCAAATCATCATTTATTAGAGGGGAGTGAAAACTAGAGAACATAAGGACATTAATCATAATATTTGGATGGATGTGTTAATTTTTTGTTCTTTTCCTCAATCATTGGGAACTTTAATAATGGTCAACCTAATCACCCTACCCTACCAAGACATGGTTGGGTAATAAGCTAGTGAGGAGATCTATCTTGAAATAACTACCAGGGCCACTTAGGTTTAGGATAGGATTTCATAGGTTGAGTTACACCCTATAAATAGGGTGATATATTAGTTTTTAATGACCTATATAGGTGACCTTCACATATCTGGGGTCATCTATAGGGGCATACAAGATGTGGGAGTAGAAAGATTAGGATAATTAACATGGCACCTACTTATGAGAGGGGTGCCCATCACCTAAATAGTTTATCTAGGAGTGGATTAGGTAAATACATTGTAGGTATATAGGGAAGGAGGATGATAGGGTGTATCATGATAATAATAGATGCCCCTCCCACCACCACCATAATAAAACCCCACTTAGGAGGACCCTGTATAGGAGTAGTAACTAATAGGTGGAAATAGTGAGTCTCTAGAGTATTTTGAGTTGGAAGAGGACCTAAACATAGATGAGTAAGAGACTATAGAGGATGACTCAAACCTTTATTGGTGAAAGGGGATCTAGGTGAAATGTTTATTTACATATTTTTTATTATAGCCTATGTTTTGATTTTTATTTATTTAGCTAATTTTATGTGTTAGGTTTTTATATCATCTGATTCTAATATTGATTTTTTATTCCATGATTTTAGATATTATGGGTGGGTAGAGGCATATTATTAGGGAAACCCTAATTATCCTTTTCTAACTAAGCATAGGCCTATCTAGATATAAGCTTTTGGTAGATCCTAAACTCCCTATCAAGATTGGCCAAAAAATAGATGTCTTCACTCTAATGTAGCATGATTCTATAATGGTGACAATAGTATTGATGGATTATATTGCCATATTGGATAGATCAAGCAAAGTAGAGGCCCTAGTAAACATGATGGTGGATGGAGGAGGAGGTATAGATTCTAGACATAAGATAAGGAGGAAAAATTCATAGGGAGGTACTAACATGGGCCAACATATTGGTCTTAAAATTAGATAGGGTGAGGTGGCCTTCAATGGAGGTAATAATAGGAATTCCATCAGAACTAAATTCCATAACATTTTTCTACATTGAGACTTCTCATAGGAGGACAGGTTCTCAAGCTTACTATGGATGTTTATGCCATACCATTATATATGTTTATTCTTTTTGAGATGCCTTGAGGCACATTGGACCTCCATATAGGTTTTTTTTTGAACATAATTTTTATACAAAATTGATAATTATTATGATATATATAGATATTTTTTCATTTTATCTTAGTGACTTATCACTTATGTGCTATGGTATTAACTTCCATTTTTTGTATTTCAATTTATGCAATCTATATGACTAAGCATGTGATGATGCACTTGTATATCTTTATTTTTGATATAATTCTATAGAAAATGATTGTATATATGTGGATAAAAAATTATGAAAATGAAGTAGTGTGATGGATAAATATATGAAATTATAAATGTGATAACCTTTATTTTATATGTGACTATTTAGTTCATTTTCATTTTAACACTCATGCCATTTTTGTGATCTTGGACCATTTAGTGTCTCATCATTCTCGATCAAGTTGAGATGATTTAAAAATTCCAAAAACATTTATATAACTATTTTAGAAAATCTAAAATCATTGACCACTTTTTTCATTAAGGATTCTAGGAACCCAAACTAAGTCATAAGAAACCACTTGTCATTTAGTTTCCCCATCCCTTTTGGCCCTCTTGTCCCACCAGGCATGGCATTTTTGATCAAGGAATTTGACTCAAGAGAGGAGGTTAGATCATGTGTTAGTTTTACAATGAAATCAAAATGAAAAGAACACACAAACAAGCATAACATCTCTAGGCCTATATCATAAGGGGTTCTTAGTGAACAAACAATAAATGACAAAGCTAAACTAAAGTGAAAATAACTTAAAAAAATTATTACCTTTTTTGAATGCTCCAAATGATGTGTTTATTTGGATTGCTTAGCTTGTGCTCAATAATTCTTTGGCAAATGGAGTTGCGTAGATCCTTCTCTCCTTGTCACCACTGTTGTCTTATGCTTTCTTGATGTAGCTTATACTTGAGGCTTGGCTTGTGATTTTTGCATTATAACACTATGCATTTAAATCATACACCAAATCTTTCATTATAACTTTACCATGCTCAAGTTCTCATAAATGAGAGGCAAATGCTTGTATTTATAGGTTTAGAAACTAACCCTAACCCAAGGTGAGTTAGAGTGTAGTTATATCTTAGAATGGGTTTAAAACTAACATTAGTGATTCAATTATCCCTAGTAGAGTTAAAATGTGTCAAATGGTCATGATTAGCAATGAACAAGCAGTATTGAGATATTTACAGATATTTGACCACTCACAAAAAGGTAATTATGAATTCCTAGGATATTCTTGATTTTTGAATTTCCTTTTTTGATAATTCATTAATTTCTTATGGATAATTCAATTAGGCATTTGATTAGGTTTAGAATTTTAATTAATTCTTATTAGGCTTTTTAGGATTTTAATTAATTCATGTGTGCATTTTCCCCATTTAATTTGTCTATAGGACAAATTGCATGTTATAATGCCATGGAATAATTGGAGATGAATCTATGAGAGTTTTTGGTTGTTTATGGCATGATACCCCAATTAGGGATGTCTCAATAGGATTATGGGCCTTGATGAGTGTTTCCTAAGCAAATTTAGATGTTTAGTGATTTCTAAGATTATTTATAATGGTTGGTAGATATCAGCCTAAAGTTTGGTATGAAGCCATTGGTGGACAATTTTAAGTGTCTACAACTACCTAATTATTTTATTTACAAAACCTATGACTTTTAATTTACAACAAAGAATGAAAATGAGAGTAGGATAAATGTGAGGTGATAAATAATGAAAACCAGAGATTAAAATTTCATAGGAAAAAGGAATATGACCTAATATTTATGATCAAAATGTAAATTTGAATTCTTTATAGACTTATAAAACACTAACTTTATGGGTTTCATCTAGAGATAACTAGTCCTGACATAATTGGTAAATGAGATAAAGTTAGCCTTTTTAGCATATGCATGTAGACAAGCTTTTTAAAGATATTTTTATTTGGACACTTTTCAGTTTTATATTTATTCTAAATTTTACTTTTACTTCTCTTCATGACCCCATAAACTTAGTCTCATTTTAACAGGAAGATACATGGTCTCACCACCAAAGGTTAGATGTAGGCGATTAAAGGCATGTCTCACCAATACTAACCCTTTATAACCAATAAGATATAAGGGCTCAATACCAAGGTTAATCAAGGGTGAAAGATGTGAAATTTGACTTTTGTATTTGAATAAACTTTTGATTTTTATAGGAGTGGATAATTTTCTATTTGTAAGGCCTTTACCCAAAAATATTAGTCCCATGAAACTAGTGAGTTGCAAGGGATCATCACCAAGGACCAAGATAGGCAAATAAAGTTACCTATTTTTGAGCATGCTAATGTTCTACTTTATAACATACTATAAGAAGAGACTCTATCATGGACAAGCCTCTATATTATACTGTATGCTAACATTTTTTTGGTTGTTCAAGAAGCTATAGGGAAAATAGATGTACTCTATTCATAATAACTAAGGACAGAACCAATGAAATTATAATTTTGAGAATTTTTTATATGGGGTGATAGGGAAATATTAAAATTGAATGATATGGTATGCCACTCTATAAATTTGTTTATATGATGTGCACTAACAACCAAATAGTCACTAAAAAACACATCTGATATACATCATACAAACTATGAAAATGCAATGTTAATGTGAACAATGTGATATGCAAGTATTAGATATAGAAGAATTTTTGGTGAAAAGAGTTTATAGATTCACTAAAATACTTTCCACATAAAGTGCATAACTGATAAGATCCATTTTTAAAGTCTTATGTCACTAAGTAGGGGCCTAACTAATTAGATTTAAACTTCTAACCTTCTCGTTTATTCTTGTCAATATGACTATTGATCCTAAGGACAAGGTATCACACATGTATTGGGTGCTCATTTATATTTTTTTGTATTATCTTCTCATACAATCAACATAGGATATATGATTTTTTATAATGATGATTTGATATTCATCTAAAATTTCTAATTCAACTACACACACCTCTCTATACTCTTCATGATCAATAAGGTCTTAGTAGGTAATATGAAGGCTAGGTATTTCTAATTATAAGGTAGAATGTATGCAAATCTAAACATGAGTGAGTAGGGAGTTACACGATGGGTGTCTTAATAGTAATTTTGTAATCCCACAACACTAAATAAATCTATAAGTTTCAATCTCATTTAGAATCTTTGGTTGTTTTAACTGAAATAAAATTTATGATTTTGTTAGTAGATTTGGTCTAACCATTATCCTGTGGGTAGTATAAGGAGGCTAAGTGGTGAGATATAGAATTTTTTTTACATAGATCATGAATTTTATGGTTTTTTAAAGGGGACCTATTGTCAATAATTGTGACTTGTGGGACACCAAATTGATAAATGATTTGGTTCAAGATAATGACTGATCTCATGATAGTTTTTGATTGCATAACCTCCACCCACTTTGTAAAATATTCACTCACCATTATAATGAAGTGATGACCATCCAAAGAATCAGGGGAGATCTTACCTACTAAATATAAACTGCAAGTGAAAAAGGGCCATGGAGTGATAATGGGCTGCAACACCCTAGTGGGAATATGTATCTCATGTGAAAAATGTTGACATTTCTTACATTTGCATACACATTCAATGAAATCATGGTCTATAATGGGCCAAAAATACCCATCTTGTGGTTTTTTTAATAGTAACATGGACACAAAAGTGCCCACTAAAATACCACTATGACAATGAAAGAGGACTCTTTTTGACTCCTATTGATCAACACATCAAATTAGCATGTCATCAGAGGCCTTAATATAAAGGAATTTATCTAGAATAACATACTTAGATGTGATGATATGAACTAATAATAAGTTTATATATATATCATATAATTTCATTAGGAAAGTGGGTATTGATTTGGTCATTAACTTCCAAGGGAGAATCAACCAACCAATCAACAATGGTATATCCCTTAAAAAATGTTTGGTTGACATAAGTTAAATAAAACTCACTTAGGAGTGTAATCAAGCACCAATTATTACTAGAGACATGGTTGGGTTACAAATGTATGTAGGGATTGAGACCTCATGATAGAACTTGTTTTTTTATTAGGATTATAGCATCATAATCATTTGGTCACAAACATTATAACTAAGTAATCCTTTTTTGCTTGAGTGTTTTGTGTCTTTTAATCTATAAGGGTGTGTCTAATGAAATAAATAACATGTTCTCTACTGGTATCATCCTCTTGAACCAACATGTAGGCTAGGGACACCTCAATTGATCTAATGTAAAGTATCAAGGGATTATATAAATTAGGTGCCATGAACATGGGGGAGATATAAAGAAGTGTTTTATCACTTCAAATTCCTATGTCCAAGTTAAGAAACTTATCTTTTTAATTATATTGTTAATAAGATGAAAGACATATACAAGATGAGGAATGAACCATCAAATAGATCCCAACTTACCTAGGAATGTTATAATGCCTAATTCATCTATGATACGGAGCATTTCCAAGATTTATCAAATATTATAAGGGTCAATATCTAACCCACATTAGAAGATGATATACCTTAAGATTTTTTTGATGATGACTCCAAACACAAATTTTTCCAAGTTAAGTGTAACATTATAGTCGATTAAATGTGTTAAGATGGTGCATAACACCTCTAAATAGTCTATTTGTCATCTCACTTTCCATATAAAATCACCCACGTAGACCTCTACTATATTATTAATAAGATCATGGAATATGTGGGTCATGGCCCTTTGATATGTTTCCCCTAAGTTTTTGAAACTGAAGGGCATCATGACATAATAAAAAGTCCCCCATGGGGTAGTAAAGGAGGTATTTTTCTAATCCTCATCATAAATGTGTATTTTATTATATCCTAAAAATCCATCCATGAGTGATAGTAACTCATGTCCTATAGTAGCATCAATAATGACATTAATGGATGGGAGAGGGAAGTAATATTTTGGACATGATTTGTTGATATCTTAAAAGTACATACATATCCTAATTTTACCATTATTATTAAGGATAGGGATAATGTTAGATATCCACTTGGAGGAGTCCACTAGCTTAATAAATCTAAATTTTAAAAGTTTGATGAATTCCTCTTTTACCATCAATGAAACCTTAGGATTGATGAGATTGAGATTTTGTTTGACTAGTTTCATATTAGGCATTATGACTAGGTTATGGACAACTACATCAAGGTTAATGCCTATCATGTCAATGTAAAATAAAGTGAAATATTTTTATATTTATGTGAGGAGTTGTTTATGACCTTCCACCTCTTGTTCAAAGAGTGAAGATCCCAGTTTGAGAAGTCTAGGACTCTCCTTCACCCTGAGTTAATGCTAATGGTTTATTTAATGAGGGAGGAATTTCCCTCTTCAAACATGTCAGGGGCTAGGGGAAGATCATGATATTAACCTTACACATTAAAAACATCTTCTTCATCATCATAGGATAGGTAATCCTCAACATGGAAGTAGAAATCATAGTATTTGGTTCCAAGGGTCGAATTAGGATAATAGGTATGTGAGAAGTCCCTATTGTGGTGGAGTAAAGGGAGGTCATCATACGCTCACAAGAAATTAAGAATAACTTTATCATTATTATATAAATCAAGAAATAATAAATGCTTGTTACTCATGATATGGGTGTAGTTTGGTCATTATGGGTTTTCTCACAAGAGGTTTAGTCCTGATTGAAACTATGAAATCAAATTTTGGTATAGTGGGATGAGGGTCAAATCATGAAGATGAAGGAAACATGGAGTTAACAAGCTGGTTAGCTTCCCTAGGGATTGATTATATAGAAATAAAGTCAAATTATTTAGTGATCTCACACACATTAGTATTGTATAGATAAATATTCTTAGATTTGGTTGATAAACCTTAAAAACTTGGTTTGTAACCAATTATGAGTCACCTTGGATCCTTAAATTTAAATTTCCAAAGTGTTGTTCAATGAAAATGCCAGGAAATAGGTCCTCATATTGAACCCCATTATTTGTACACTTAGAGTATAGATAAAAACCAAAAGGCATGACTTTCCTTTTAGGAGAAATAAGAATGAATTATGCCCTAACATCTAGGTGACACTTGGCCCCATCAAAGTAAAGGACCTAAAGATCACATATAGAATGGGGAAATCATCTAATGAAGTTTCTTGATCTTCTCTTATATTGACCATATGGATATTTATAATGTTAGTTAACCCCTCTTGGGGTTCTCAGTTTTGATACTCTTAAGAATAATGATCCCATCCCCCTCATGGTGTGAATGGAAGGTCTTGTGGAAACTTGAAATGTCTACTATAATGGTTAGGATGAAGGAAGGGAATCACTTCTAGAAACTCAAAATATTATTTTATAAGAACAAATTTGAGTTAGGTAAGCACCTACAAAAATTTAAAAGGTCACCTATTAGGATTTCTCTTTGGTGCGGGAAGAATTCCAAAATAATTTGGGTCTTATTTCAGCATGGGGATTATGCCAACATAATTAGGATCTCATTTTAGCATAGGAGGTGAATAGATATAGTTATTCATCTTAAAGTAATATTGATAAGACATAGAAAATTGTTTTTATCCTATTGTTATATGTGGGAAAACTTACAAGAATTTAGTGAATGAATATTTAGGGTCTTCTCTCTTCATGAGGGGAAGAGGGGGTCCCATTTTAGGAATACATGGATAATCATAGGTTTCAATATTGATTTATTTAGTACTTATCATTATATAATGAATCCTTTATTGGAGTGTTGGGATGGATAGGGAAGAAGGAATGATTGGTTTTCCTATTGGAGGGATTGAAAGATGATGACAAGTACAATTAGGTACATACCAAAGTAGAATGTGTAGTCATATAAAATGCAAAAATTGGTAACTTGAGCATGGATAAAGATACACAATCCTTAGGTACCTCTTGCTTACTCTCATGACCCTCTTAGGCTTATTTTCATTAATTCTTAGTCATCTGTGGCCTTTCAAACTTGATCCCAATTGAGCCAGGACCCTCTCTTCATGACTAATCCATCCCCCAAGGTCTCATCTATTTAGGAAAATAACACCAAAATTGGACTATAATGATATAACCTAAGGTATCCCCTTGTAAATGATCCTATCCAATCAAAATTCAAGCCTAGATTGTCATTTTCCCCTAATTTCTCTTATTCATTATGTTGGCTTAGTTTGGTTTCATCTAACCCATGACCAATAGATCCATATAAAATAAAATTCAATATCATTTTGAAAGGGTTAGCAAATATAATTCAAGTAAGTAAGAATACAAGCAAGATCACTCAATCAATCTTCCCTATTCTTTTCATAAAACAAAATTATACACTTTTAAGCCAATTCAAGTCCTTACATGAGTCCCTAGTCATCTCAAGTATACCCAGTTCTAGAATTTCTTGAATTTCATTCACTATTACACAAGGCACTCTTAAATGGAGAAATACATATGGATTGATCCCTCTTCAAAGTATTATTATGTAGGAAGTGTGCCTATATACAGGGTGTAAATCACATCTAGTGCATCTTACACACACTAACCCCTTTTCCCCATTTTCCAAAATTTATTTCAATTACATAGAAGATATATGTAAATGAAGAATAAGATCTATAAGGAGCTTTATTGATAGTGAGAACCTAAAAATTGGTCCATAGGCTCACATTGAGCAAGCGAACAAAACCCAAAAAGCTTAAATCCTCAAGACAATAGTGCTAGAGAAAGACTATAGCACTGGAGCCTAGGGTGTCCAATTCTAGTACTCCTATCAAATCAAAAACAAACTCTAGGATCCTATTCATGATTGTGTCCCAGTCTTACACACAAGTTTCTAGACCCTGTCTCAGTCAAAATAGTATAGAATAATCTAAATTTAATTTTTTCTCTCACTACTATTTTTAGAAAAGGTCTAATTACAATCTAATTTCATAAATTAGTATCTTTAATTAGGAATATTATTTACTAATTTCTCCTACTCAAATTTTTTTATTAAATAGGAATAAAATTACATTATTATCAATAATAACAAATCATTTGGTGAACCCAACTTACTTTGAATTTTGCATAAAAACCCTAGAAACCCTAGGCTAAATTCCTAGCTAATTTTCCCCATTAATTTATAATTTTTTTATTGAATATTAAAATCATAAATTCCTCTTAAATTTTAAAATTTTATATTAAATTTTAAAATAAACTTATTTCAAACCCTAGTTACATGCACTAGGTCCCAGTAACTTTCCAACATTAATCTAATAATTTCCTAATTTTTTACTTCCATATCTAAAATCAAAAATTTAATTCAAAATTTTAAATTCAATAGTAATTTCAAAAATAATTTTATTTCAAACCCTATTTACATCAACTATCTCCTAGTAATTTTCCAATCATTTTTAGTTGCATATTAAAATAAAAAAATCACTTCAAATTTCAAAAATTCATAGTAAAATTTTTTTTCTCAAAATCCTAATTGTATCTACTAGGTCCCATTAAATCAAGAACTTTACCATGAATTTATGAATTTTTTCTTGAATACTTAACTCAAAAATTCAATTTCAATTTCAAAAATACATAGTATTTTACAAAAATATTTTAAAAAAATCCCTATTTGCATGTACTATCTCCTATTTTATTTCTTAAGGTATCACATTACATCAATAATCAAATTAAAAAAAAGATGCTCATTTATTTACAAAATTCTTACATTTCTTGATAATAATAAGGAAACCATAATGGCCCCTATAATGTACATGAATGATGAAATCTATCATATGTTAGTATAAAGCTTCATTATTTGTATTTCATGCTTATTTTTCATTATATAGGATGATGTTAAGCAAGTTATTCTTAAACATGTTAATACATATTTTGCATCACCTCCCTTGGAGACTCTATCCCATGCCAATTCGTGTTGTATGGTCCATTTTACTCTTCTCCAGGTCACTACCCATCACCAAAGATCCCAATTGACACCCTTTGTCCCTCCACCACCTCAACCATCTCTCCTCCCATAACTACTACTACTCCTATACATATAGTAGATAATGTGGTTATTTATATTACTCGACGTGTCACTATGCCTCCCCACCTAGCTAGGAGCCCCATCACCCTTATATTCCTACCCATCCCGAGCCCAACCCACCCACACAAGCATATTTTCACAAGGAATATGACATTATTGATTAGATGAGAAATACTTCAGCTAAGATCTCCATGTTAGAACTACTTTAAAAAGCTAATTTATTCAAGGATATTCTTTATCAATCACTCACTCAGACTTTTATGTCAATTAATTTATAACCTTCTTATTTTGTATCAGTGGTCAACACTTTAAAAACTATAGAAGATGCGATTTATTTTGACAGTGAGGACATGCCTTCTTAGATAGTTATTGATAAAATTTTTCCACCATTCATACAAGTTTAAGTCAAAACTAGCACAATCAAGAGAGTTCTTATTGATAGTGGTTCCAGACTTAATATATGTATATCACATTTTTACAAGACATGGGTGTATATATGGCATTAATGTAAAATTCATATAAAAACATTCAAGGATTTGATGATATACCATGATAGACTTTGGGCACCATTACTTTGGATATCATGGTAGGACCCAAAACCCTCTCTACATAGTTCTAATTCATGTCAAGTCTTCACTATAATCTTTTACTTGGATGACATTAGATACATACTATGGGGGCCATTCCTTCTACTCTCCATCAATGTATTAAGTTTATCCACAAGGGATATCTATAAACATGTCTAGAAAACAACCAACCATTCAGATATTGTCAAACTATAAAGTCATCTTTGACTATTTCTCTGGATGGGACACCTTATCTCATAGTATAACCACCACCTCATTACATTTATCTTGAATAGATACATACATATGAGGTGGACGACTAGCACTTCTCACACTCCTCCACTTATATTCATACCTTCAACTCTAGATATTCCACCAATCATAGTAGCTTCAAACATTTTAACTACTCCATCAGTCATAGTTCTAAAACTTGTTACACATCCACAATCATTGATAGTAGTACCAATAATTCGAGTTGATTCTAAAGTTACTCCATCAATTATAGATACTTTTATAGTAGTACCATCTTATACTAATAAAAATGATGAGACTCCTATATCACAGTTACCCCTCATAGTAAATTTTAAGTTACCATATATACATGATGTTGATATAGATTCATAAGCTTCTTTAGATGATGATACAACACCCACACTCATATATGACTATTTAAGTAGATTGAGATTTACACCATTTAACCCAAGAGATTATTAAGATGAATATAAATCTCTCATTCCACATCCTACATCACTTTTATAATATTTCACTACACTCTTAGGTTATACGCCACACCCATGGCCACAAACAGATCACATGGCACATACAGTTCACATAGTTACTATTATCACTCTAGAGAGTACCCTGCTTAAAGATGTGCAAGGCAAAACTTCTCTCCAAATGATACAATTAGATATTCTTAAAGTTTGGGTGACTCTATATTAATAATAACCTCTAGATATGGCTGGTTCCCTTAAAATTTATCTCTAAAAACTAAATTATTTTAATTTTTTGGGATGAAAAGGAAGAAATAAACTAAAATGGTAAATCTGATCTAATGGGGTGATTCACTTGAATGATTGGTATTCTATAAAATATATTTAAATTAAGTTACACATATAAATCAATAGGAAGTATTTAAATTTCCCGTAAACATTAATATTTTAGATGAAGGATTTGAGAGGATTTGAATTGCAAAATTTTATTCCTATCTCTTCAAATGACCTCTACAGGGTGATATTTTTACAGTAGGTTTGGAAAGGACCTAAAAATGGGGAAATATATCTCACTTGTATGATATTACATAGTCAAAATACACTTGATTCTAATATCAAACTCATATTCAAAAAAAATCTTCTTTATTTGATAAAAATGGTGTCTATTACAATTTCTTCTTTGCCTCAAGAATTCTTAAAAAATGGCTTAAAAACATAATAAATATGTCTAAAAGATTAACCTAAAGCAAATGTGGTATAGAAAAGATAATTATTAGTATTATTCATGTTAAATTAATACTAAAATACTTTTACAATATTAATTAAAGGCTTTAAAATCTTCCAAGATTTCAAAAAATGCATGTTCTTCATTTTTGGCATAGAATTGAGAAGTGGTGGGCCCATGTTGACTTACTACAATTTATTTCATGAAAATAACATCATAATGTGGAATATAAATCCATATTTAAAGTGATTTTAATTTATTTAATGTCCTTATCTTGCATGAAAAGCATGGGAGAGGTATGAAACTAGTCAAACTAGTCAACTGAAGAGATGTGGACTCAAAGACTAGTCAACTTCCACTTGAACTCAACTTACATGAATTGGAACTTGTGGATTGAATTTATAATAATATATTAACTTAAAAAATATATATGTCATGTTGTAACTCCAAAATTAATTCATTTGATATATTTTCAATGCCATTCTTCAAGTTGACCATTTGACCAACTAGGCCTATTAGACCAAATAGGCTTAAAAGCCAATTTGTGCATTTGAACTATATTAAACCTAAAAAAATATGACATTAAACCTTATAAAAATTTAAATATACCTGGAAAAACTTTCCTCATCACAAGATATTTTATTTTGATGAGAAAATACTCATCATTCAGTCAATAGGGTTGACTAGGCCTATTTTGCTCCATTTTCCTGCACACTGGCCATTTTGATCAAGATGGTTGGGATAATTATGGGATAATTTATGACCAAATGAAGATATTATTATGAAAAAAAAATTCATAGTATTTGATCTCTATTGATCATATTTCATTGAACTATCTTGTACTTCATTTTACATGTTTTTTTCCATAAAAAACATGATTTATGCCCTCATCCATTTAGATCCATGCATAAAATTTACATTTATAAAATCCTATCTGAGTTTAATTGAATTTTTTTTTTTTTTTAGGTTGATCCATGATGATTTTGTGGCAATAAAATCAACTCTTTTCAAAACTAGTTTTTAAGGGTTTAGGAGGGTTTTGAAGTTGAATCTTGAAAATGATGGTTCATGAAGTAAATAACTCTAAATCCAAAAATATTTTCATTGATATGTAAAAAAATGACCCCCATAATATACATAAAAATATTGGGTTCCTGTGAAAAATAAATTAAAAGTTACCACATGGAGAAATCTACCTATGGGGTTTTGACTGCATTATGGGTTGTCTATGCTCTTAATGATTGTTCATAAAGCACAGACCCTCAAATGGTCTTAATTATTCATTAATTATAAGTAAATATGGTTTATAAAAATATATTAATATTTTTTGGCTAGAAACCACATGTGGTGAAATATATGAGCATCTAAATAGGAGGCTTGTAAGGCTACCTAGAACTGTAATATATATATATATATATATATATATATATATATATATATATATATAAATTATAGTTCTAGGTAGCCTTACAAGCCTCCTACTTAGATGCTCATATATTTCACCATATGTGGTTTCTATTTATATATATATATATATATATATATATATATATATATATATATATATATATATATATATATATATATATATATGTAGAAAAATAAAAATAACTCTTCACCTACTTCCAAATTCCTTAAAAAATAACCATTTTGTCTATACCATGCTATTAAAACACTTTGAAAGCATATTTTTCTTGAAAAGTCAAAAATTCACATTTTGGCTTATATGCATATTTGCTTGCAAAAGCCTGTACAAGCATGGTTTGCTTAAAATTTATATTTTTTACACTATTAAAAGGTATTATTATTATGTAAAAACATCATAATATGTTTTTAAAAATTCTAACTAGACTTAGAAACTCTGTGGCACTCTAGAATGATGCCTACTCCAATAGTGATCTCTAATGGACATGATGAGGGATGTTACAAAATATAAAGTATCTCCACTCATATCATGGACATTAAATTTTTTCATAAGTTTCTTAAAGTCATTATGACCTTTTTTATAAAATTTGAGGTCCTAATTCCACTTGTAGCTCCTAAAAAGCTCAACTTTTTCTCAAAATTAACCCTTGTGCATAGATTGTCTACATATTTGAACTTGACAATGATATTTTGAAAAGACAATGACCCATTTACAATATTTTTTTTATATTTTTTACTAATTTAGTGTTTTTAGGACATAATTCCTAGCTTTAAAGGGCTATTGAATGGTTTCTTGAAAGTTTTGAATGATAGGAGTAAAAATTTAGCCTTAACAGGTCAAATTACTAATAGTTAACTCTATAGATATAGAGATAGATATTTATATTCATGCGTGTATCACAAAAAATCAATCATATATTATGTTATAGATATTAATTAATCATGGATTGATCATATTACCTAAAGTAAGACAAATCTATTGGATGATTATCACAACAGGATGGTCACCCATTTTGTACTTTTCACAAGATTTCAAGCCATGATACAAACTCATGTACAAATTTATAGTATATATTATATAAAATAAAATATTGAGTTATTATTCAAATTATAGCACCATCACCATCACTAGCTCCACCACTTCCATTGAAGTCATCTACTAGCAGGGCTAAACATCTCAGAGCAAAGTCAGCATCTCCATGACCAGAGCAGTTCACCTTTAGCATGATGACATCATGAAAAAAACATCTATAGACTATGATGATACTTATGATGATGATATTGAGTCATTTGATGATGACCATGACCCTTTCCTCCATTTCCATCCCCAACGTGTTCCATCCTTGGATCCATTCCTCCCTCCCCCCTAGTCTTTTATATCATTATGTACATATTGCTTTATTTACATGCTTGTACATAATCTCTTTCATATTTTATTTTACATAATATCTTCTACTTGATTTTAAATATTTCAAATAATCCAAAATATAAAAATAATATAACATTAAAAAAATCTAAAAACATTCAAATATGTCAAAAACAACAAAAACATTTTGATTGTATGCATCATTAATGTTTTACACTGCTACTACTATGATAGGACTTAAATTTGATGTTTCATAATATTGTATGTCAATTTATCTACATTACCATGCTTCACTTGATCTTATTTGAGTGTGTACAGTGACATCCATCTACTTGATTGATTTACTCTACCCATTAAAAGGGTATCCTACTTCTACATTCGAGACATACATTTATATACATACCCACTAGGGGCATCTTCTACATGAATACACCATCTAGGTTATTTAATTCCTACACTACACACTCAAAGTTATCATGCTGATGTACATTACTTACTAGATTACATAGATTACCATATTGACATTTCACTAGTATCTAGCACTTATGTATCTCTTAGTATATACCTAGTCTTGTACTAAATATGTCTTGCATACTTCCACTCTTTCTTTGATTAGTTTGATGTGATTATATCTTTCCAATTATTACATGCTTTCTCTTCTTGCTTATCTTAGCTTATTGGATTGTATTTCTAGATCCTACTTCTTTCCTGTATGTGCCTTAGGACATTTTCCAATGTCCTTTATTTGTACTCTTTTATGAGCTTATGGCTCTTGTGCCAACATTGCTTGTTTCACTTCTATGTGTATGTGGCATTTGAACATGCCTTGTATACTTGATTTATATTTTGAGTGACATGTTCCAATGTCCCTTATTTTCATGGCCCCTTGGCCACTATTTTATGATTCTTGATTCTTACTTTGTGTGCTTGTTTCTTGATTGCTTCTTGATTGTTGCAATGCCATAATCCATATCATGCATTTTCTTATTCTCTTAGATGCCATGATGGACATCATGATCCATCCCTCTAACTAACAAATTAAAAAATATAAACTAAAACTTTTAGGTCTAGTTTAGTAGATTTCACATGCTATTACATTATTACATCTATAGGCATACCCCTGTTGATCTAACAATCTCTCAAATCAAAACATGTTATATCTTGAGATATCTTTTTGATTATCATTTCTATATCATACATATTTCTATCTTAACACACTTATAGGGCTTATTATTTTTAGGGTAGTCATTATAGGGTACCTATTCCTACCCTCAAAAGAGGGGACAATAAATAGAAGTTTTGATACAAAGATCAGAACTCTTATTAGTCAAAAAATCTAGTTTCAAAATAACTAGAATAGAAACTAGTCATCAAACCACTTAGAATAGACTAGACAAATAGTCAAGATTATAAAATAGTGTTTAGTTTTAGCCTAGGATAATAACACTGAGGTTAGACTACAAATTTGGACACCAAGGTGTCTATTTTTGGCATTCTTATCCAAATAGCAAAAAAAACATGTTTTCTAAAAGTAGATAGAAAGGTAGGTTCAACAATATTTTTGCACATTCAAACTAGTTCAAATCAATAGTTTTTAGTGTAATTTTCTCAGAGAATGTAGACATAGGGGTATCATAAATTTCATGATTGGTTCTCACTTCTAGTTTTAGATATAATATTTGGTATAACTTCTAGATCAAAATCCATGTTTCAGACACCAATGATTTGGGGCAAATTGCACAACACTTTTGCTTCTTTTCTTTTAGTTTTTAGTATTACCCAAGCATTCTAAGTAGTTATGTGCCTTATTCCATCTGTAAGTGGTTGGCATCATTTTAGAGTGGCTTTCATACAAGCCTGACCTCCACATTATTGAGTACTTGAGTTCCCAAGTGGCTTCCACTTAAGCTAAATTTTTAGTTTTTGAGTGGCTTTCATACAAGACTAATCTCCATCTTTTTTGAGTTGGCCAACATTGGCCTAGATTCTAGTACACATTTGACTATCCACATCATATTATCAAATTTATAGAGCATTCATGGACTTTAGAAGCCATCTCATACAACATATAGATTCATACATATCAATATAAATTATTAGATTCACTTCATGGGGTAATAATGGAGCCAAAGGGCCAGCCTTTGTATTCTTGAGCCACCTATTCAAAGGGATTGGACACAAATTCCAACCACTGATTAACACATGCATGATCATCTAGATTCATTTAGTAGGTGATGATGGACCCAAAGGGATAACCTTTGCATTCTTGAACCACTTTTTATGGAATTGAGCACTTAGCTCCATTCATAATATAAATTTTGGTACAACATTATCCAACACATCTAACATTACTTAGCCTTACTCAATATCACAATAGGTTTTGTATTGGTTTACATCCTAGTGAGGTGTATTCATTCCTTTCTCTTCATCTCTCTTACCCAGCTTTGTATGTTCCTATTTTATATTTCATATAATAAGAACTAGTCTAATCTTTCTTTTCTTTTCATATATTCACACTTACACAATGTGATCTATATGCATTATCCAACATTACTCAACATCACAAGCTTCATGGGCTTCACCTTTATAGGTAAGTTTAGGTACACTTTTTATTTTCATTTATCCTAGTATTTCACTTTTTTGTAACACTAGAATAAAGGGGGGGAAATTTAATCATATAAAATGCAAAAAATGGTAACTTGAGCATGGCTAAAGACACCCAATCCTTAGGTCCCTCTTAGGCTTATTTTCATTGATTCCTAGTCATCTGTGGCCTTCTAGACTTGACCCTAGTTGATCCAAGACCCTCTCTTCATGACTAATCCATCCCCCTATATATCATCTACTTAGGAAAATAGTGCCAAAGTTAGACTATAGCATTGAACCCTAGGGTGTCCCATTTTCAATGCTCCTATCCAATCACAATTCAAACCTAGATTACCATTTTTCATTGATTTCTCTTATTCATTATATTGGCCTAATCTAGTTTCATCTAATCCATGACTAGTAGATCCTTATAAAATCCCATTCAAAGATCATTTGGAAAGGGTTGGAAAATATCATTCAAGTAAGCAATAATATAAGCAAGACCACTCAAGCAATCTTCCCTATTCTTTTCATACATCTAGTCTATACACTTTCAGCCAATTCAAGTCCTTACACTAATCCCTAATCATCTTAAGTATACCTAGTTTTAACATTTATTGAATTTCATTCACTATTGCACCAAGCAATTTTAAAGGGATAACTACATATGGCTTGATTCTTCTTTGGAGTATTGGTATGTAGGTAGCATTCCCACATATAGGGTGTGAAGCACGTCTAATGCATCTTACACACACTAACCCCTTCTCCCCATTTGCCAAAGTTTTTTTCAATTGCATAGAAGATATAAGTACATAAAGAATCAACTCTATAAGGATCTCTATTGATAGTTAGGACCTAAAAATTGGTACACAAGATCATATTGAACAGGAAAAAAAACCCATAAAGATTAAATCCTCAAGACAATAGCAATAAAATAGGACTATATCACTACAACCTAGGGTGTCTAGTTTTAGTACTCCTATCCAATTAGAAAATGAATTCTAGGATCCTATTTGTGATAGTGTCCCAATCCTACACACAAATTTCTAAACCTTGTCTCAGTCAAAATAGTTTAGAATAAGCTAAGTTTAATTTTCTCTCTCTCACTTCTATTTTTAGATAAGGTCTTATTGCAATCTAATTTCACAAATTAGTAGCTTTAATTAAAAATATTATTTACTGATTTCTTCTACTCAAACTTGTTTTTTAAATAGAAATAAAAGTCCATTATTCCCAAAAATAACAATTTAGAATGATAGACATCTCAGGAGGCAATAAAATCAATGGGTTAGGAAAAATAGATAACTAATATGGCCCTGTCATAATGTGATCAAAAAGCATAATCTAAAGAGGCTCAAAAGTGTCAAGAGTATAATGTGAAGTACACTTGCCAATATGTGATTAAGAAATGTGAGATAATGTTGGTAGTCACTGGGATGGTTGTTATGAAGGGGGATTCTTCATTCCCTAAAATTTTTATCATGTAAAGGTATGTTAGAATATATAAAACCTCTTAGGGATGTTAGATTTGAGGCTTAGAGAAATTATAGTTCCCTACCCCTCATGGGTTGATTGAGAGGATGAGTGGAGTATCTCTTTCCAAGAGATTGATAATCTCAATGGTAGACAAGGTGGAGATTTTTGGACTTGTGATTGTTTATATATTAGTTTTATTTTTTTTCTTCATTACATCTTTCCATTCTAACTTATCTCTTAGTAGGGATTGGGGTATTTCATCCCCCTTCTTCAAGAAAATAACTTTTGAATTCATGGGTTCAATAACATTGACCAATTATGGGGTTTTTTTTCCTTTGTTGGTAGGTAGGTAATCAATGTGTAACTTAAGCTAATTATGCATGGTTCTTTTTATCATATCAAACGGTTTAGGATCCCTTTGGGCTAAAAGGACCTTCCCTAGGTGCAATATTTAGATTTTATAGAATAAGGTTAAGGGGATGGCCTTCATCCTATATATCCAAGGTCTTCCCAAGATAATATTGTGGTTATTTTCTTTGTCTATGATATATAAATCAGTTATCACCATCTTGGGGCCCAAAGGGACTAGGAGGATAATGGTCCCTAATTTAGTTAAAGGTATAAGTTGACTAAATCAGTAAATAATATTGCAATAATTTAACTACTACTTTGTATAATTTATTTATATTTTTAACCTTTCTATAAATATCAATGCAAAGGTTGTCCCTTCAGTTCCATCATCACCCACTAAGTGAAGCTATGTGATCATGTGTGTGTTAATAGATGTTTGGATTGTGTGTCCAATCCCTCAGAGTAGGTGGCTCAAGAAATCAAAGGCTAGCGAGTCCTTTGGCTCCATCATTTCTCCATGAAATAAAGATATGAATTGATGTTATTATGAATGTGTGTCATATGAGATGTCTCTTTAAGCCCATGAATGTTATAAATTTTGAAAATGTAGTTTGGATAGCCTAATATGTGCTAAAAACTAGGCCACTCAAAAAAGGTGGAGATGAGGTTTATATGAAATCCACTCTAAAACTATGTAATAGGCTTATGTGGAAGCTACTCAATAATGATGCCAACCATTTATAGATGGAATAAGGAATTCAACTATTGAGAATGCCTAGGTAATGTACTAAACTAAAAAAGAAATCAAATGTGTTATGCACATTGCCCCCAATAACTATTGTCTAAAACATGGATTTTGATTTGGAAGTTATATCAACTACCTAATCTAAAACTAGAAGTGAGATCCATCATGTAGTGCATGTTGCCCCCTATATCTAGATTCTTTGATAAAAACTATATTGAAACTTCTAAACTAGACTATTGCTAACAAAATTGTAACTATATTTACCTTTCTATCTATTTTTGGAAAATTTGGTTTTTTTTCTATTTGGATAGGAACACCAAAATAGGACACCTTGATATTCAGTTTTATATTCCAAACTTGGTGCACTTGTCTTGTGCTAATTCTGATGACTATTCTATAATTATCACTATTTGTCTAGTCTATTCTACCTAGTTTTAAGTTTGAATACTATTCTGGGTGTTTTGAAAGCTAATGTTTTGACCAATAGGAGCTTTGATCTCTATGATAAAACCCTTGTTTGTTACCCCCTTTTTTTAAGGGTATGAATGAAGACCTTATAATGATTATCCTTAGAAGAAAGAACCTTGTAAGTGTGCTATATTATGAAAATACATGATATAACAATGATAATTGACAATATATCTCAAGATATAGCATGGTTTGTATGAGAGATTGTTAAATCAATAGGGGTATGCCTAGATAAATATAATAACATGTGTAATATAATGAACTAGAACTAGAAGTATGGTTAGTTGTCAAGGAGGGACAGAGCATGGTGTCCATCATGGCATCCAAGAAAGAAAGATAATGCATTATGTGTATCATGGCATTGAAAATAGTAAGAAGTAAACAAGAAATAAGCACACAAGGTAAGAAGCATACAAGAGTGGCCAAAGGGATAAATAAAAAAGGGACATGGGCACATGTCACTCAAACTAGAAAGAAAGCATACAAGTCATGTTCAAATGCCACATACACATACAAGTACAACAAGCAATGTTGGCACAAGGGCCACAATCACATAAAAGAGTATAAGTAAAGGATAGTGGAAAATGTCCTAAGGCACACACAATAATAAAAGCAAAGGACATTGGAAAATCTCCTAAGGCATATACAAGAGATAAAATAGGAACTGTGAAATGCAATCACATCTAGTTACACAAAGTAAGAAAGGAAATCATGTAAATACTAGAAATACAATCACATCTAATTAATCAAATCAAGAAGTGAAAGTATACAAAACATGTATTACAAAAATAGGTATATGTGAAGAAATAAACCAATGCTATATACTAGTGAGTGTCGATAGAGTAATCTATGTAAGCTATTAATTAATGTACATCATCATGATAAATAGAGTGTGTGGTATAGGAATAACATAACTTGGATGTATTCAAGTAGAAGATGCCACTTGGGGGTAGATATATTGATGTATGTATTGAATGTATAAGTAGGATGCCCCCTTAATGGGTAGAATGAAGCTATCATGGATCTAGATGTCACTACACACACTCAAAGAAGATCAAGTGAAGCATGGTATTGTAGATAAATTTACAAACAATAGCATATAATAGCAAATGTAAGTCTAACATAGTAGTATAAATGTAAAGTATGAATGATGCATATAATTGAAATGTTTTTGGTATTTTCTATATAAGATATATAAAATAAATCATGAGGATACTATGTACAAAAAATACTAAGAAAATAATGTATAAGTAAGCAAAAATAAGCTATGTACAAGTAATTTTGAAAAATTATGTATAATACAATGTGTGAAATGAAATATTATACATGTAATATACGTAGATGGATAATATTCATTGGATTTTTGAGTTTCTTTCCTTAAAGTGAGGTTAGATGATACACTTTAAGGCTAAGATTTTTGGTATTAATGTATGGACCTAGCTAATCCAATTTGAATTTTCCTTTGATTTATTCTTTGGCATTGACATTATGAAGATTTTTTTTGAGAATGAGATCATTAACTTCAAATTCTCTAGTGTGAACTCATTTGTTGGAGGATTATTGTATATATTGTTGGTATATTCGAATATGTTATTCTACTTAAATATGTGTATGTTCTATCTACTTGAGCTAGTGTAGACACTTTTCATGATACTAGTCATTAGTGAGAATACCTTTAAGGGAGACATGAAGAGATGGAATTTATAATTCCAATGGTAAAATTACTTCTGTGCCATAAACAAGTGAATAAGGAGTGGCTCTTTTGGGCATACAAACACTTTTGTGATAGGTCCATAATGAAAATACTAGTTGATTGTGCCAATCATCTCCAAATTTGGTCACTATTTTTCTCAAAATACTATTAATGGTTTTATTGGTAGCCTCTGCTTGACTATTTCCTTGTGGGTAGTATGGAGTAGATAACATGTGTTTAATCTTATATTTTGTCCAAAATTTCTTGATAGTTTTGTTCTTAAATGATGTTACATTATCAGAAATGATAGTTTCAAGTAGGCTGAAGTGTGAAATGATGTGAATCATGAGGAAGCTAAAAATGTCTTCCCCTATGATATATTGAAGTGGAATGGATTCGACCCACTTGGTAAAGTATTTTATAGTTGTGATGATGAATGTATGTAAATTTATGGATTTAGGGTTAATTTTTATAATAAGATCAAATCCCCATAACATAAATGGCCATGGAGAGAAAATAGGTTGTAATTGTTGTGATGGTGCATGCTATAGGTTATTGTGTCATTAACATTTATCTCATAGCTTTGTGTATTATGAAAATTTGTCTTCCATGGTGGGTTGGTAGTACTCTTATTGAAGAAATTTGTGTGACATGGCCTTTCCACTAAAGTGAATACCACATTCACTATCATGTATCTGTGTAAGAGAAATTTTGTCTTCTATTAAAGTCAAGCATCATATCAATTATCTATCAAAGGATAGTTTAAAAAGGTATTTAACAATGATTACATAATAGAGTGCTTATTTTTGTAACTTGTGTTTATCATTTCATGAAAAGTGTCTAGTGTAATGGATTTGTTTAAAAAGTTATAAATATTGAAGAACCACTCTAAAGTTACAAAACTACATGTAATGGATAAGATGGAAAGGGAAATCAAATCTACATTGGAAATTAATGGTGATTGTAATCATTTAATTGTGAAAATATATTGATCATCATTGATGTCAATAAGAGTCAAGGATATAACACTTTCCATTGCATCTATGTGTTGGTTGTCTTTTCTTGGTGTAATTTCTATAGAAAGGTAGTCAAAATGAGATGATAAACATTATAACATGTTTTGGTATGAGATAAGATGTTCTTATTTTGTCTAATAGACATCATTAACTTGATTGACCACAAGTTAGGAATCACCAAAGACTTGAATAGATATAATTTAGAGAGACTAGGAAAAAAATAGACCTAAGATAAGTGCTTCATATTCTATGGTGTTTTTGGTGCAGGTGAAGCTTAATCATTACACAATAAGAACTACAATGCCTACCCCTGCATCAGATGCACATTGAGAACCATTAAATAACATGGTCTAAGAGTCAAAATGAGTATAATAGGTAGTAAAATAATCTCTAAATGTGTCATTAATAGGATTGGTGTCCAAGAGTGTTGAAACTACCAAATGGTCTACAATAATTTGGCCCTTTATTGATTTCTAGAGAACTATATTTAAGTCAAACTCTATTAATAACATGACCCATTTTGCGATGTGACTAGAGAGATGCGGTTTTTCCATTAAAAACTACAAGGCATTTAATTTTTTGATAACCTAAGTCTCATTATTGACCACATAATGTCAAAGTTTTTATGGTAAAAACTAATGCTAGACATAGTTTTTCTATTGTAGAATAATTTTTTTCATAATCAACCAATGTAAAACTAATGTGATAAACTAATCGCTTGGTATTTTGATCATCATGTTGTGTTAAGAGTGCTCCTAATTCATGATCTATTATTGAGATATATAGTAGGAAAGTCTTGTTAGGTATAGGTGGTACTAAAATAATTAGATTAAGAAGATATTTATTGATTGTATCAAATCTTTCTTGGTAGGATTGGTCCCAGATAAACATTGTATCTTTCTTTAATAATCAAGTGAATGACTGAGTTTTATCAACAAGTTGAGCTACAAAATAGAGGATTACTTGGATCTTGAATTGTAAGGATTGAAGTTATTTTAAGTTTGTGGGAGGTGGCTTGTCGATAATTGCTTTGAATTTCTTAAGGTCAACCTCTATGCCATGTTGGGAAATAATGAAACCTAAGAGTTTGCCTAATGTAACTCTAAACACACATTTCTTTGGGTTTAATCAAACATTATATTGCCTAAGTATTTGAATATCTTTCATAAATCAATACAATGATGTTGTCTTTATTTGGATTTAGATAATATATCATCGACATAATCCTTGATAGCATGGTGAATCAAGTCATGAAAAATATACATCATAGTACGCTGATATATGGCTCCAACATTTTTTAATCTAAAAGGCATGGTAATGTAACAAAATGTACCCCAAAGTGTTATAAAAGATGTTTTCTCTTGATCTTCTTCAGTGATTTTGATTTGGTTGTATCCTACAAAGCCATCCATAAATGATAACATTTCAAACCTGGATGTGGAATCTATGATCATGTAAATGTTAGGTAAAGGAAAATAATCTTTTGGGCATGTTTTATTTAAATCTCAAGAATCAGAACAACACCAAATTTGTCAATTAGTTTTACCATAAGGACTATATTGGAAACCCATTAAGTGTGTGCTATTGGTTAAATGAAGCCATCATGTAAGAGGTGTTGGATCTTGTCTTCGACTGAGAAATCCACCTTAGAATGAATTTTGTGAATTTTTTTCTTAACTTGTTTAGCATCTAGGTATAAAAGAATCTGATTGATTGCTATAGATGTATCAATTCTTGGCATATTTAAGTAAGAGCAAGAAAAGAATTCTAAAAAATCTATTAAAGTTTGATGAATATCTATATCCTCTTCCTTTCATAAGTAAACAACTAATAAGACATTACAAGGATCTTGATCGGTTCCAAAATTGAAATTAACTATTTCTTCATTAATCAATGTGGAATGATCTAGTGTGTATGGGGTTATAAGAATAGTATCCTCTAAATCATCTGGTATGTCTTGGGAAAAATCTAGATTTTATCTAAAGTATGTGTGGTCATTTGTGTGATGAGGAAATCTATTTTTATGATATCAAGATGGGAGGTCCTCATATGCTCCAAGAAATTTTAAGAGGGATTCATCATTAGAGAATTCATCTAGTGTGAACATATCTGGTGAAACTATATCATCAATGAGAATAAGATAGATTAATGATAATTTTGAATTAGGATTAATGGTGTGTTCTATTAGTGTAATGGGTGGACAAAAATTTATATGCTTTGAAGTGGTAAAATAAGGTTCATCATGAAGAAGAGTAAGTTGATATCCCAGCCCTTGATTTCCATGTTGTGTTGATGCCTCTAAAAGATTGATGATTCCTTATTTGTGATTTCTAAGACCTTTTCCATGATATCCCATCTTATTAAGACATTTAAGTGAAAAAGGGGATGTAAACTAGTGATTTGATATCAGTGTTGGTATGGAATTTGGAATCTTCTGATGTGTTGCATGGTCTAAGTATATCCTATGAGTAGCAAGTTGTGTAGGTATATCATCAAGATTAAAGTACAAAATATAATTCTATGGATGTTTGATAACCTAACAATATTTAAAATGTTCATTGTCTATTGGGCATGTGTAGATGTAGACTTTGTGACTAAATTTTACACTAGTATATAGCGTAGAAGGGACTGCATGTATATCATGAATTCAAGGCTAACCAAGTAATAAATTATAATTGAGATCATTTGGCATTACTTGGTAAGTAATTGGTAGTGTTTTAGGTCCCAAAGTAATATTGAGTGTTATTTGAACCATGAATTTCTATGGAATGTTGTCAAAACTACTGATGTTCATATCAGAAAGGTCTAGATCTTGAGGTTATATATTAAGATGTTTAAGAAAATAAATGTTGCAAATGTTGAGCCTTGAACCATTATCAACTAACACTCCTTTTACCCCTACATCATTAATTATTAATTGAATATATAAAGGTATATGTTTTTCAATGATGTTACATGGGGGTAAATCCTCTTTCTCAAAGGAAATATGCTCTTTAGTCCATTGCATTGTGTTGAGGATAGAGGCAACATAAGCTAGTTCGGTATAAATAGGAATTATAGTATTATGAAGGGATGCATACAAAATATCTTTGTAAACATATTATCATTGAAGGATCTTGAGAACCTAAAAATGTATCAAAATGGGTGCTAACCTGAGTTATAAATCTATAGCCATGGGTGTAATCAACCTACTTATCTTCATAAACTTGGGTGATATCATCTACCATATGATCTAATATAGGCATAGAGATGGTATTAGGTGTGGGATAAGAGCTAGATGTACCAAGTTTAAAGGGAGGAGGGATAGATATAACCACTAGTGTTTCCTTGTGTCTAGTAGTGATAGGGAAATACTCAAAATTAGCTAATGAGTTATATGCATCTAGACAAAAATCATGTATGTGGAATGAAATGCATGAAATTTGAGTTATAAGTTATATAGCAGTATGTTTATAAAGAGCATTCGAAATGAGAGATAGAAAGAAAGGGATAGAGAGAATGGAATTGTGAATTAATGTATAAAGAACTTTTATATGTGCTATGATATGTCTAATATGTGTAGAAAGATAAACTTGAAAATTTTTCCATATGAGAGATAGAAATTAAGGAATAGAGAGCATGAAATTGTGTATGAAGGCATGAAATTTTTTGACATGTGATATGATATTTCTAATATGTGTAGCAAGATAAAATTGAATTTTTTTCCATGTGAGAGATAAAAATCAAGTAACAAAATCCTATATTGAATACAATTAAACATTTCTTTGAAGGAGAGGTATCTTATTATATTTACCAATGACTTTCTTAATATCATCTCATATTATGAAAAGTAAGCTTGAAATGCAAAGAATGAAGCTTTGTATTAACATATGGTAAATTTCATCATTCATGTACATGATAGGGCTGATTATTGTCTCCTTATTATTTTCAAGAAGTATAATAAATACTTTTAAATAAATGATATCCTTTTTGTTTGTATGTGAAATCTGATTTTAGATGTTAGGTGATACCTCAAAAGCAATGGGACCTAGTATATGCAACTAGGGTTTTGAAAAATGATTATTTTAAAAATTAATATGGAGTTTTAAAATAAAATATTAATTTTTTATTTAAATATATAGGTTAAAAATCATAAAAATATTTCTAAAATTAGCAAGAAAATTTTCCCTAGGGTTTATAGGGGTTTGTGCTTAAAATGACATAGTAAATTCAAATAAGGTTTAGAATAAATAATTTTAAAAATTATTAAGGTAAATTTAAAAATTAAATGTGAATATATTATTTAAAACATGTAGGAAAAATCAAAAACATATTGAAAAACTCAGCAAGGAATTTACCCTAGGGTTTTTATGGTTTTTATGTGCAAACGAAGTAAGTTAGGTTCACCAAATGATTTAATAGTTTTGAGAATAGTGGAGTTTTACTCTTAATTTAATTAAAGGTTTGAGTTGAATAAATAATTAAATAATTTAAAAAAAATAACTACTAATTTTTATAATTTATTTATATTTTTAACCTTTTTATAAATAGTAATAAATATAGAGAAAATAAGACAGTTGAAAATAAGATGAAACGGCCTGAGACAGGGTCTAAAATTTGTTGTGTAGGACTAAGACAGTGTCAAAAATTAGGGTCTAGATTTTATTTTTTTTAAAGATAGGATCTTTAAAATAGGACACCCTGGGGTCTAGCATTATAGTCCTTTTCTACCGCTATTGTCCAAACTACTCATAGAGACCTGAGTTTTTGGGGTTTTGTTCATTGTCCCTATGTGAGTCTACTTATGAAATATAGAATAGTGAAAGTCTACAGATATATTTATAGATCTGATTTAGTATTAAATCCCTAGACTTAATTGTGCTTTGATCAGTCTTGAGAAAGAAGGGGTTAGTGTGTGTAAGATGCACTAAATGTGTATCCACACCCCTTGTATGGGCATGCTGCCTACATACCAATACTCCAAAGAGGGATCAAGCCATATGTAGTTCTCCCACTTGATGTTATTTATGCAATAGTGTCATGAAAATTTCAAAATACTAAAATATGTGTGCTTGAGGTGGCTAGGGACTGGTGTGAGGATCTACATATGCTTGTAGCTATATTGGATGGATGTATGTAGAGAATATGGAAATTTGCCTCAATGGTATTGCTTATATTTTTATTTGATTTTCTAATATTTGATAACCCATTCTAAATTAAATTTGAATGGGATATTATAAGGATCTATTGGTCATGGGTTGAATATATTCGCACTAAGGCAACATAATAAAACATAGGAATCAAAAGGAAATGACTTTTAGAGCTAAAAATACAATTAGACAGGAACACCAAAATAGGACACCCTAGGGTCCAATGCTATATTCCAAGTTGGGTGTTCCTATCCTATAGGTAAAGACATAAGGGTAGAATTAGCATAGGAAATGTAGCCTGATTGAGATAGAATTAGGTTTCAAAAGTCTGTAGATGATTGGGAATAAGCAAAAAGGTGTATAAAAGGGTCATGAAAGAATGCAAGATAGACCTATGGGTTGGGTGTCACAATCCACACTCAATTTACCAATTTTGACATTTTATATGACTATAATTTGATTCTATATAACCTTTCAAGGTGTTACACATCATAGAATACTTAGTTTCCCCATAACTAAGCTTTTTTAGGAAGGAAAAGGGGACAATATTGATGATGAATCCATAATCAACCATGGCTCTCTTCAAATTATTGATATAAATATAAACATATATAAATAGGGTCACATCTCCCTCCTTTCCATCTTAGAGTCATGAGGAAGAATTCAAAAATCAAATAGATAACTAGCATCCTATGATTCTTGACTAGGTAGAAACATGTCTATATCAATGTGGTTGATATGATCTTGTGGAGGAGTAATAATCAATAGATACCCTAGTCCTAGGGCATCAATAAAGGTTGACCAATGAGTGGGGGAGTTATTGAGTAAATCAAGGAATAAAATGTGAGAGAAAGTCTTTATTAAATTAGATATCAAATAATAGTTCACCATGGGATTATGAATAATTTTATTTTTTAGAATGTTTGAGGGATGAAGAGTCATAGGCCGATACTCTCTAGTGTTAGTAATGGTGTTCACCTCTTCTTTAAATTCCACCTCCACAACTCAAATCATTATAGTTTTTCCTTGTACTCCTAACTTAGGAACAAAATCAATGTTTATAGTTCCAAAGGTGGAAGCTTTTCTATCATGAGTGCATGTTATCATGGGTTGATTATGTTAAATTAGGTTATTATGTGGGCGACCCTATTATTGATTTTGGGTAAAACATTTTTTATGGTTAGCAAAGGGGTTTTGGTAGATTTGAATATTTTTATTCTAAGGGACAATAAGGCCATTTTGAAAGGCATGGGAGTTTGTACCAACATTCCCTAGGAACATGTCAATAAATGTCTACCTTTTAATATTCTAGGACTCTTTATATAAAGTCATTGTACTCCCTGTAGTTTTGTTAACCAAATTTGACCCTATAGGTCAAATTAGGACCCCTATAGGTAAAAAAATTAATCTTTATATGTTTATAATGGTCTAATATTTTGTAATGGTGTGTGTTATAGTTGATTTGATGTAATTTAGTGACACTTTAGCCTTGATCATGGTCTACTTAGTTTATGTGTCATTTTGAGTCACTTAATTTCCATTTAAGGGTCATATATGTAATTGGCATAGTTTTCAACATTTTTAAGTGTCTTAGTTTTACTTTAAATGTCTAAGAGGTTAGATTACCTATCAATAATGTCAATCCCATTTGAAACTTGTAGGTTATCTAACTAAAAATCAAGAAACCAGCTAAAAAAAGAGGAGTTTGGCACTTGTACAGCCCATATGGGATTGTGACACATGGGAGAGGATCATTTAATGAATATTAACCTTCCTTGACTCATCTAAATTATTTACATGCTTTGGAAGTGCTAAAAAGGTTTTAAAACTTCTCTACTTCTTATTCACCCTTTTAGACACATAGAACTAGTCAACATGTTTGTGATTAGTATGACCAGTTAAAGAACTTCCTATTAAGTGTGGAGCCCTTTGGCACTATAAAATGAACTTAGGAGTGTATTTTGGGGGCCTAAAGAGCTCCATATATGTGGGGATCATAGTTTTCCCTACTCCACCTTTTATGGAACCTTTCTCCACATGTGAGTGGAATATTCCTAGAACTTTCTAATTTATATGTTTCCATATTTTATGGAGTTAATTATTAGATGCCTTTTCCCATGTTGAATTCATTGATCTTAGGTAGATTATTTTTTATTGGAAAATGGGATGAATTCCTTATTTTAAAGAGTTGGTTGTGATCACACATTGTTGGAAAATGTGCCTTAAAAGGTGGAGACTCTACCTTATCATGTTATTTTTTAGATGGGATTTTAGATGAGCTTCATGAGGTGAAACTGAGGTGTCCTTAGTGGATGATGCTTATCTTGGATAAACATGGTGAAATTTATCTTAATTTTGTGTATTTTACTTCATTTACTATATATATAGGTTTGGTGTGGCCTTAAGAGGTTGATGGTTTATTTTCAGGGTGTGGCTTTGAGGATCAGAGTCAAGGTGCAGATGTTTTTGCAAAGTACAGATGTTTATTATAGGGTGTGGTATAGTATCTTGTGATATATATTATTTTTTAGGTGTAGGTGAAAGTGAAAAATTTATTTGTGTAACATTTTCTATAGAATATTTTTCTATCTTTATGAGAGTTCATTGTAATTTTGTTTTTTAGATTATAGTTTTATTTGAGGACTTTCTTCATGGATGTATCCCATAATGGGTGAAACATGGTATATATATGTTATGTGTGATTGATTCTTATTCTCTCCATTTATGATTTCATAATAAATGTGATTTATGGAATGTTTCCATAATACATGTTATTGCATAATTTAGATCTGATTTATGGCCATATTAAATTTGGTTTAAAGTTTTAATTCTTAACAACTAGTATCAGAGTCATTGGTTATGTGTTTTGCTGAAGTGGTAAATCATAAGAAGGTTATTAGCTTGAGAGGGATCTATGGGAGAAGAGATCAGATTCAAGGTTGAGAAGTTTGATAGTAAGGATTTTGGTTTGTGGAAAATGTAGATGGAATATTTACCTATATCATAGGGAGCTACATCTCCCCTTAGAAGGGAAAGTAGAATAACTTGTAAGTATGAGTGATGCAGATTGGTCATTAATTAATAGGAAGGAATTGGGATATATATGGTTATGCCTTGCATCTTCTATTAAATTTAATATTTTTGATGAGAAAACCACAACACATCTCATGGATAAACTTGGAAATTCGTATGAGAAACCCTTAGCTTCTAATAAAAAGTTTCTTATGAAAAGTTTGTTTAACATGAAAATGTTTGAGAATGGTTCAATAGATAATCATCTAAATGATTTTAATATGGTTGTAAGTATGCTCACTTTATTTGGAATTAAGTTTGATGATGAATTTAGATATTTTCTAATCTTATTTTCTTTTCTTGATAGTTTGGATACTTTGGTTATGGTTGTGAGTAATGTAGTCCCTACCAAGGGAAGCTTGAATTTTGAGGATGTTGTAGGTGTGATTCTTAGCAAAGAAATGTGAAGGAAAAACATTGGTGAATCATATTTAGGCAATTATTTATCCTTTGATACTAGAGGGAGTCAAAAAGACAAGAGTAAAATCAACCATGGAAAGCCAAAAGGTAGATCTAAGTCTAAATCTTGATCCAAGATGATATGTTGGCATTATGGGAAGAGTAGACACTCAAAGAAGGATTATTGGTAAATTTAGGATAATAATTCCAAGAAGGAGGAAATGAATGAGGTAAATGTAACATCACGTAAATAATGCCAAGATGCCTTAATTCTTTCTATGGATAGTTTTTCTGAGTCTTGGGTATTAGATTTAGGGGCTTCTTTTCATGCCATCCCACATAGGCATTATTTTATTGATTATGTTTAAGAGAATTTAGGACATGTTTATCTTGGAGATGATGAACCATGTGAGATAGTAGGAAAAGGTTGTGTTAAGGTTAAGATGTAAAATGGGAACACATGGATACTTAAGGATGCCAAACATGTTCCTATGTTGAGATAAAATTTGGTTTTAGTAGGGCAATTGGGTAGTGAGGTATGTTCAAAATTGTTGCCACAGATTCTTGGAAAGTTACCAAAAGTGATCTTGTGTTTGCAAGAGGTAATAAATTTGGTACTTTATATTTGACTAGTAGTGTTGATTCTTTTGATTTAGTTGTTGTAGATGGATATGTAACTATGTCACACTATAGGCTCAGTCATATGAGTTGCAAGGGCATGAATATATTAAAAGACAAGTTGCTTAGATTAAAAGACATAGATCTAGACTTTTATGAGAATTGTGTGTATGAGAAATAGAAGCAGGTTAAGTTATTAAAGGTTGGACCCGTAAATAAAGAGAATAAGTTAGAGTTGGTACACTCAGATGTATAGGGACCAACTCAGGTATCTTCTATTGGTGGATCCAATTATTATGTTACTTTTATTGATGATGTAACTAAGAAAAATTAGGTTTATTGTATTAAAAAGAAATCTGATATATTTAACACTTTTAAGAAGTGGAAAGCCTTGGTTTAAAATGAAATAGGTCTCAAGTTGAAATGTCTTAGATTAGATAATGGAGGTGATTATTTTAGTAATGCTTTCTTTGATTATTGTTCTAATAATGGAATCCATATGAAAAGGATGGTTCCAAGAACTCAACAATAGAATGGGGTATTTGAAAGGATGAACATAATAGTAATGGAATATGTTAGGAGCATGAGGTTACATGTAAGGTTGCCTTTACAATTTTGGGTAGAAGTAGTTAGCATGAAAATATATCTAATTAACATAGGACCTTCTATGCCTTTAGATGGAGACATTCCTAAACAATCTTAATCTGGTAAGAATGTTCATTATTCTTTTCTTAGAGTCTTTGGATGTGATGCTTTTGCTCTCATTAAGAAAGAAGATAGGACCAAGTTAGAGGCTAAATAAGAGAAATGCACATTTTTTGGTTATCGTGAGGATGACTTTGTTTTCCATTTATGGAGCATTAAAGATAATAAAATATTTTGGTCTAGAGATGTAACCTTTAATGAAAAAGTCAAGTATAAGAATCAGTTTTAGGAAAAGGATTAGGAATAGAAAGAGTACATAGTATTAGATGACATTGTGAATGGAAAAATATCTAATGAATTAGTTTAGGAAAATTATATACAAGGAAACCAAAATCTTATGGTAAGAAGGTCTTATAGGGTAAGAAGAACACCTAAACATTTTTCCCCTTTGAATTATTTATTACTCACTGATAATGGAGAACTAGAGTTTTACGAGGAAGCAATGCAGGTAGATGCCAAGTTGAAGTGGGAGCAAGGCATGGATGAAGAACATAGATCTTTCATGGAGAACCAAATGTGGGATTTGGTAAGGCTACCCAAAGGAAAGAATGTATTGCCAAACAAGTGGATCTTCACAATAAAAAAAGAGGATGAAGGGAGAAAAAGGTATAAGGCTAGGATGGTGGTTAAGGGGTTTGTACAAAAATTAGGTATTGATTTTGATGAGATTTTATTTGATGTTGTAAAGATGAATTCTATTAAGACTATTTTTGGTTTAGTTGCAGTTGAGGATTTGAACTTAGAATAATTAGATGTGAAAACTACTTTTCTTCATGGTGATTTGGATGAAGAGTTATATATGAAGTAGCCATAGGGATATGAGGTCAAAGGGATGGAGAACTATGTGTGTAGACTAAAAAAGATCTTGTATGGCTTGAAATAAGGTCCATGATAATGGTATAAAAAATTTGATTATTTTGTGTTGGAACAAGAAAATCAAAGGTGTCATTCTAACCATTACATGTACATCAAACATTTTGATGATGGTTTTTTAATTTTATTATGCTTGTATGTTGATGATAGTTTAGTTGCAAGAAAGAACATATAACATATTAATATGCTCAAGAAATAACTTAGTGACTCCTTTTCTATGAAGGATTTTGGTGCTATAAAGAAAATTATTGGTATGAGGATTACTCATGATAGGAAAGAGATGAAGATGGTTTTATCCTAATTAGAGTATGTGAAGAAAGTCTTGGAAATGTTTAGCATATTAGATGTTAAATCTATTGGTACTCTTTTGGTAGGCCACTTTAGATTATCAAAGGAACAGTGTCCCAAGATGGAAGATAAAAATATTAATATATCGAAGGTACCTTACTCATTGATAGTTGGTAGCTTGATGTATGCCATGGTTTGTACTAGGCTAGATATTTCCCAAGTAGTGGGAGTTGTGAACAGATATATGAGTAATCTAGGTATGAGCATTGGTAAGTAGTGAAATGGATTCTTCAATATTTGAGAGTAATTGTTGTAGTCTAGAATTTCACCCTTGTGGGAGAGTTTTTTAGGATCTCTTACTCCTAACTACAATATTAGAACAAACTCAGGCTATGTGTATCCTATAGTGAGGTTGAACCTCTAGTGAAGGTTGGCTTCCTCTTGGTAGATCACCTAAACTAATATTTCTACTTGAAAAAGAGGTAGAGAGGGGGTATAGGGTAATTAAGAGAGTTAAATGGGTGATACACAAAATTTATTGACACTCACATAAGCATGAAATAAATACCAATTCAACATAAGATAAATCTTGCTCACATAACCTCACAAACTAGTTAATTTGCATAAGTGTTTCATAAACTAGGCTCACCAAACAATACATGAAGCAAAGAGGAATTTAAAAATTCACACCAAGCATCCATTAATGGTGGAAAGAGCTCAAGTTCAGACTTGAAACTAACTTGAAAACACCTAAAAATAGGCAAGAAAGAGGGACAATGGACATGGAAGAACACTTCTTCATAAGGACATCATGCACAAGCTTGCTAAGCATAATTTAGAGGCAAGAAATAGGTAAAAATTGATGTTTATTGATTCAAAAGGTCTTTATTACAAAATTTGACAAAGTTTTTTCTTGTCAAATGAGGATGTATTTTTTTATAGGGGATAAAAATGGAGATATAGGAAAAAAAGGGGAAGAGAAAAGAGAAGAGGCAAGCAAACAAAATTTAATAAATGAGATCCAACCTCCCTCCATGAATTCTCACCCACATTTGAGTTAATTAGAACTAATCCTTCTTCAACAAATTAACCACCATTATCTCCAATAGTCTTTAAGCCCTCTCATTGGTTAAGAAACATACTAGAAGACAAGAACTTGTTGAGGATGATGATGCCATGATCCACTAAAAAAGGGAAAGTCCAGGAACATCTTTAATACTCAAGCTACTTTTTCTAATCCTCTAATCTTCATCTTTCACTTCCACACCATAATTCACTTGTATTGCACATATAAGTAAAAAATCCCTATATCTTTGAATCTGGAATGAACCATGCTACCTCTAAGTTGAGAAAATATTTGTCACAGATGATGGCTATGTCTAAGGATGAGAGCCTCTCCATTAATTACATACACTAGCTCCTACTTTGAAACTTAGGCCAAATATTTTCTATACATGGAAAACCAATCTAAGGACATTGGTTTTCCTATATCCATTTATGTTGATATAAGTATATAGATTACATAAATTCTTTTGATCTTTTTAAATGACAATGACTACTTGCCGGGGTTCAAATTTTGACGTTTGTGGGCCCATCATCAATTCCTTTGGATAACTTATTTTAGCTATTTTCTTTGGAAATTTTGGCTTCTAAAGGAATTCCTTTAGCATTTTGAAAATGAACTTTATTCCTTCGGTTACTATTCCTTTGGTGCCCCTTTTTCAATCTTATTCCTTCGAACAAATCTTTTGAACTTATTTTTTCAGGTAAATTTCTTCAAGTTTTGTTAAGAGTCCTTTTTGAAGGGAAAGTACCCTTTGAAACTCTCAAAAATTTCCCTTTGGATGATTTTAATTTGATCACTTTCCATAAATAAAAGGTCTTTGGGACTTTTGCAAAGGTCCATTTCCTATGTAGATACCCTTTGAAATGCTACATAATGTAACACTTCAGCATGGAAATGACCCTTTAGAATGATTGAAAATGCCTTTTAGAATAATTGGAAATGCCCTTCAACTTTGATAAAGTGACCTCCCAAAAGGAAAGTGGATCATTTGACAATCTTGAAAATTCCTTTTTAGAAAGGAAAATTGCCCTTCAAGTTTTATAATTGGTTCACTTTGCCTTGAATAACTCTTCAAACATTTTGTAAGTGCCCTTCAGAAGAATTATTTTAGACAAAATTTTTGAAACAATTCTTGATACTTAGTCAAATGAAGTAACTTTCCCTTCAAAACATTTCTATTAGGTAAAATGTTTGAAGAAATTCCAACACTTAGCCCCAAAAAAACTCCAAAATAAAATACTTAGTGAAAAAGAGTCCCAAAAGAAATGAACCTTTGCACTTCTTATTTTGGTCCTCCACTTCTTTTTTATTATGTCCCTCTCTTTAAACCAGTCAAAAATTTGGTATGTGGGCCAAAAATTGGTCAACATTTCTAGTGACTCTCAAGGAAGCATACCTGCTATGCTTGAGAAACTAACTCATTTGCCTCATCCAATCTATTGGACACATAGTCACTAATTTACTTGGTGAGTGTGACCCTATCTGGACACCTATTCTTTAAGCAATAAGGAAAAAAAGAACAAAATAACCTTTGTGCCCAAGGCACTTAGGGAAAGGAAATACACAAATAAAAAGATATGCACAAGGCACTTAGGAGAAAACATGAAAAACTATATAAAATGTACAATATATACAATGGCTACTAACTCTTCTAATAGTAAGGCTTTAGATAAATCCCATTGATTGGGATGGGTAGTACCTCTCCATATATTTGGGCCAAATGAAAAGCATTATGTTTTTTGCATTTGTGGATCAAATAAGGACCACTCCAAAAGTTGTTAAATTGGTGTGGTTTCCTGGCTTGGCCTTGTTTGAATCCCACTTGAGGACTAGGTATCCTTCCTTGAAGTCCCTTGTTATGGATCTCTTATCAAAGGCTTTCTTGACCTAAGAATAATGTGACTCTAGTGTTTTCATTACAAGGTCCCTTATTTATTCAAGGTCTATGAGTTCTACCAGTCTCACATGCATGGGCTCATCTTCTATCAACTATAGTTGATGGCCTAGTTCTAATGAAAGAAGCTCAAGAGAAATGGGTAGCTTGGCATACCTTACATATAATAAGACATATGTAGAATTTCCAATGTTATCTTTAGGAGTCACCCTATCATCCCACAAGGCTATCTTTAGTTTGGTGTACCATGTCCTCTGATTCTTTTCCATAGTTCTCTTGATGATTCTTAACAAATTTTTATTTGTGGACTCAGCCAGTCCATTTCCTTGAGGATAATTGTTGGAAGAGGTGAAAAGGTAGATGACCATCTTGAGAGCCCATTCACTCATTTTTATATTGAGGAATGCTAATGCATTATCAGAAATGATAGTGGATGGAACACCAAACTTGGTCATAATACTGTCGTAAAAGTCTAGGACTACACCTTCATTAGCTTATTTTAATGCAATGGATTCCACCCACTTGGTGAAGTAGTTAGTTATAGTAAGCACCCATCTATGCCATGAACTTGATGGAGGGTTGATCATTCCTATGAAATCTAGCCCCCATTACATGAAGGGCTATTCTACCTAAATTGGGTTGAGAAGAAGGGATGCCAATCTTTGCTTACCCAAAAAGAAGGCACACTTTTGACATTTCCTAACCCATGCATGAGAATCTTTAAAGAGTTTTGGCCACTAATAACCAGCCCTCATTATTTTTACTACTATGTTTTTAGGTGCAAAATGACCTCCTGCAGGTCCATTATAGAATTACTCTAAAAGCTTGGTCACTTTGTCATTATCTATGCACCTAAGGAGTACCCCATTTAGGTCCTTTCTAAATGAAACCCCATAAATGAATGAATAAGTTATGGAATGGAGTCTAAAATGCCTTCTCTTTACCTTATATAGGCCTTGAGGGCATTCTCCTATTAACAAAAAATGTGCCATATCATGGAGCCAACTCTTATGAAGTAGAGGTGATCCCACCCATGAATTGTCTTATATCACCATGGAAATTTATTTGTCCTCATGAAGGTCATAAACCATATGATCACACAAGCCTTTACATCTTACTAGCTTAGTGACCTTGATCTCCATGTCATACTCCATGACCTTGGTAATCTAACAAGCTCTCTTTTCATTCAAGTATTTTTTAAGAAAGAAGTCTCTCACTCTAGGATGAGACACCATAAGATAGATTTTACTATTGGAGAGCATTTTCCTAAAATTTTTAAGGCTTCTTACTGCTACAAGTAATTTTTTTTGTGAAATTATACCTCACCTCATACCCCTCAAGGCCCTGACTAAAAAATGCTATTGGTTGCTCAAGTCCTTCACCATTCTTTTGCATCAGCATATCTGATATATTTTCAATATTGGAAAAGGCATAAAATATGAAATATTTTAATAAATTAGGGTTCATGAGTGTGGGTGCTTGGGCAATGACCTGTTTGATAGCCTCAAATGTTGATTTACCTTCACTTGACCAAGTGAAAACTTGGTTCTTCTTCAACATAGCAATGATGGGTTTGACTAAGTTTAAAAAACCATGTTTAAACCTTCTCACAAAGTTTATTTTTTGAAGGAAACTTTTAAGTCCCTTCTTATGCTTGGGTAAGGATAAGGCCAAGATGACACTTATTCTATTAGGATCAATAACTAATCCTTATTTTGAGATAATATGTTTCAAGATTTTTCCCTCATGAACAACAAACACACATTTCTTGGGATTCAAAGAGATCCCATACTCTCTACATCTCTCAAAGATCAACCTCAGGTGGTCCATGTGTTCATTGGCATCCTTAGAGAAAACTATGATGTCATCTAAGTAGACCAACACCATTTGATTCAACAGCCCTTGGAAAGCTATGTCCATGGATTTTTATAAAGTTGCCCCAACATTTGGTAAGCTAAAAGATATTTTTGGGATGCATACATGCCCCATTTTGTGGTGAAGGTAGTCTTGTGCTGATCTTCTTTCTTTACTAATACTTGGTTGTAACTTGAATATCCATCTAAAAGATAAAAAAGTTCTAAACCTATAACTATTTGAGGAATCTTCACCATGGATGGTGGAGGGTAATGGTCCTTCAAGGAGACCCTGTTTAGATCTCTAAAGTCAACACATAGCCTAATCTCTCCACTCTTTTTCCTTATAGGCACCAAATTGGCTACCCATGATGAGTGCTTGATGGGAAAGATGATCCTAGATTCAATTAACTTGGTCAACTCTCTCCTCATAAGCTCTTCTATTTTGGGGTTAATGAGCCTTTGTTTTTGCCTCATAGGCTTAGCATTAGCCTCTAGTTCTATAGTATGTTTGGATAACTTCAGATCAAAACCTTTTAGGTCATTATATTCCCAAGCAAAGATGTTTGAATATTCCTTACAAATTTTAATGAAATCATGCCTTTCTACCTCATTGCTTACCTTCCTAAGCTTGAGAAGCTTATCTTTTAAAATAAGGACCCTTTCATAATTCTCCTCATTAGTTGATATTAATACCTTGTCTTTCCTCATATGGTCTCCCTCATGGAAAATAATTTCAAGGGTGACCAACCTTTTAGGAAGTTTTTTAGACTTAGTTGAACAATTTGATCCCCATACTGATGTTGAAATTTACCTTGGTTCATTGAGGAAAACTTTACTTCCTACTGTAAGAAACAAGAAAATTATTTATCATTTTTGAGGACCTGATATTAGGCTTCAATATTTGGTATTGATCATCTCACCCCCACCTTGACATGTGGCTAAACCTTGGCCTCTTTTAGCTTACTTGGAATATCAAACTAGGCTCCCATAGCTGCCAACCTATCAACATGCTGATTCTAGTTCCTTAGCACAACTTGAATGTTAAAGGATTCAAAATATTCAATTAGGTCCCATAATCTATTTTTATATGACCTCATCAAAGGGTTCTTCATAATTTTTAGGCCCCTGACTTGGTTCACTATAAGCTCACTATCTCCATATGCTTGTAATATTCTGATTCCTATCTTATTAGATCATTGAAGGCCATGTATTAGGCCTTTATATTCTATTGCATTGAAGGAGCAATTGAAATAAAACATGTAAGAGGAGAAATAATTATCATCTAAAGGGGAAACTAGTACTACCCCTACACCTACTCAATTTTTGCTCCTTGAACCATCAAAGAACAACTTCCACATACCATTGAGGTCTTTTTTAGGTCCAATGGGGGAAGGCATGAGTTGATTTTCTTCATGTATAAAATAGACACCCATGTCTCTATCATCAACACCTTCCAAATGGTTGAGAAATTTATTATCCCCCATAGTTCATAAAAGAATAAGTCTGGAATCTCCTCAGGATAAGTATTTAGTTATTGACTAATTGTAAATTCATCCTTATCAAAGATAGTACAATTAAGGTTTATGCTATCTAGCTGATGGGGTTTAATGTGAAATTATGCCATGGGGTTAGCCTTGATTAATACCTTAGTCCCATACCTTATTCTAAAATACATGTAGGACCAATTTGCTATTAGATAACCCCTAATTTTGGCTATGAATTATTTAGAGAGGCATAACACAAAGTGAGGTGTTACATCAAAGATCAACACATCTTAAGCCACTAAAACACTAGGACAAGCATGCGGGGTCAAGCTAAGACCCTTGATAATAGTATACATCTTTATGGAAGAACCGTCAAGCTATATAACTCCCTTAGTATGTGGCTCATATTTGAGGATTAACTGATCAATGATAGACTTTGACATTACTAAAGAGCTAGCTCCATTATCTACCAAGAAATTATGCACCAAGGAATCACCAATGATTAATGAAATGTAGAATGGAGGAGGTTTGACCACCTTACTTGATATTTCTCCTATAGTACCTTGGTTTGCATTGGTGAGGACCTCAATTTATTTGCTTGGTTGTTTGTTTGTAGTTATTGTAACACCTATTTTAGACAAACCTTCTTGAAGGATATCCACCTAACTAGGCATGGAAAACATGTCCCACATCAATACACTCACACTAGATTTTTTCATTTTTTCAATAATGTTGATTGTTGGACCACTAAACTTCTCATGAACTTTGGGGGCCACTATTATTGTTTGTTGAATTTGTGAGTTTAGTAGATCAAAATGGTTCCCTTGATTCTAATTTTTAGGAGGTGTTGAGACCTTTGGAGTGATAGAAGGCTCATTAGGCTTAGATAATGAAGGAGTAATGATAGAAGGTTTATTAAATGCCTCTTGATTACTATTCATATTCCTTATTTTGAACCTTGTATTATTTACCATTGAAATGTATGCTTGGCTAGAACTAGCTTACTAATTGAGTACATAAAACTCTTCTTGAACATTGATGACCATTATAACATCTAGCTAGTTTGGTACCTGATCAGATCCTTGGTCTTATGGAGACTATCCTAATTTTTCCATCATGGGGATCTTTTTTTTGAGCCATTAAGGATTGATTATATCCATAAGTAATAGCTTGTTTCCACTGGTCATTGAAGGCATGGTTAAAACCATTAGTTGGGATAATGGATTATCAAAAATATTGATCCCAAAGTATGGTCCCTTCAACTTCTTGAGCCATATTGTTTTGAATAGGAACCAAGGAGTTGGAAGAGCCTATGATATTTGGGTTATAGCTGCTTTGTTTATTGTAGCTAGGCTATCCTTGCCCTTGCTCATAGTTCTAGTTTTGGAAATTTCCCTTGAAGGGTGGTCTATTTGATTGATAAGACTGCTATTTAGGTTGATATGGAGCTTGATAAGATTTATTGAATTGATCTGGATACCTCTTCACATTTACCACATCATTTCCCAAGGATTATAGCATACTCTTAAGTTATTGGTAGTTTCTTTGCTCTTGGGAATCACTTGATTTGCTAGTGGAGGTCATTTCTTACTTAGGTGAAGTTAGAGCAACAATTGTTGGAGTTGGAAGAATAACATCAAGTGGGTGAATAATCATAGGTGGTGGTCTAATTTGAGGGAAAAGAGGCATTTGGGGTCTAGGAGTAAGCTTGCTAGCATGAACCAAGAAATTTTCTACTTTAATAGCCACCTCATAAGCATCTGGCAATACGTCCCCTCTAATGGATTAGATTATTACAACTATATCACTATTTAGAGCCTTCAAGTAGTATAAGAACACAAAGTTAGGGGACAGTCTAATAGAGGCTAGAATTCTATCCCAAGATTTTTGGAAAATTGTGTTGAAATCTTACATGAATTTATGGGGGGCTCTCTTAATTATGGTAATATGTTTTTCTAATGACAAATGGTCACTCTTGTCTATAAATATTTTAAAAAAGGCTTCTCCTAGTTGATTCCATGATTGAATAGAATTAAGAGCTAAGCCTCTATACCAATATAAAGATTTTCCCTTAAGGTATATAGCTAATAGTATAATAGCTATATTTTTTACAATGACATTATGGATATTGAAAAAATTGGCTATCATTGATGTGTTTAGCAGGGGTTGTGGCTTGGTCTTTTGTAAAATATGGGATGCTTTTGAGAGCTACTACTAGTATAAGATTTTATTGTGGTAAATTCAAAGGACTTTGGCCACTAAAGCCTGTAAAATCTCTTTTAAGAATCATGGTAACAAAAGGGGTTAACAAAGGTCTTCTTGCGTAGGTATACCTTACAACCAGTTTAGGAAAATGGTTGCCTACATATGGGTGAATGTAGGAGAACCTTAACCTTTTGGCTAAATTTAAGGAGAATTCAACAATCTCAAAAGTAATACCTATGGAATTTGATCTTGTAATCACTTTTGTCATGAAATATAGTTACTTTTCTACCACTAGATTGCTTAGTGTTCTTTAGAGTCACTAGATATTTAAAGATGAAAGCTATAGTCATTGCAAATTGATCAAACCAAAATCAAACTTGACCAATATTCCTCAAAAGTAATCCCACCAGGTATGTCAAAAACTATTATAGTCTAGAATTTCACCCTTTTATAAGAGTTTTTTAGGATATCTTACTCTCAACTACAATATTAGAGCAACCTTAGGCTGTAGGTATCCTATAGTGAGGTTGAATCTCTGGAGAAGGATGGCTTCCTCTTGGTAGATCACCTAAACTAATGTTTCTACCTGAAAAAGAGGTAGAGAGGGGGTATAGGGTAACTAAAATAGCTAAATGGGTGATACACAAAATTTATTGACACTCACATAAGCATGAAATAAAAACTAATTTATCATAAGATAATTCTTGCTCAAACAACCTCACAAACTAGTTAATTTGCATAAGTGTATCATAAACTAGGCTCACCAAAAAATACATGAAGCAAAGAGGAATTTCAAAATTCACACCAAGTAACCATTAATGGTGGAAAGAGCTCAAGTTTAGACCTAAAAATAACTTGAAAACACCTAAAAATAGGCAAGAAAGAAGGAAAATGGACATGAAAGAATATTTCTTCACAAGACCATCATGCATAAGCTTGTTAACCACAATTTAGAGGTAAGAGATAGGTAAAAATTGATCTTTATTACTTCAAAAGGTCTTTATTACAAATTTTGACAAGATTTTTTCTTGTCAAATGAGGATATCTTTTTTTATGGAGGAGAAAAATGGATATATAGGAAAAAAGGGAAAGAGAAAAGAGAAGAGGCAAGCAAACAAAATTTAATAAATGAGATCCAACCACCCTCCATGAATTCTCACCCACATTTGGGTTAATTATAACTAATCCTTCTTTAATAAATTAACCACCATTAGCTCCAATAGTTTTTAATCCCTCTCATTGGTTGAGAAACACACTATAAGATAAGAACTTGTTGAGGATGATGATGTCATGATCCACTAAATACAAAAAAGTACAAGAACATATTTAATTATTGAGTTACATTTTTAAATAACTTGATCTTCATCTTTCACTTCCACACTATCCTTCACTTGTATTAAATATATAAGGATAAAATCCCCATAATTTTGAATCTAGACTGAGCCATTCTACATTTGAGTTTAGTGGTTGTTTTTTAGAGATGATGGCCATGTCAAAGGATGAGAGCCTCTCCATTAATTTTATACACTAGATCCTCCTTTGAAACCTAGGCCAAATCTTTTCTATAGATGGAAAACTAATTTAAGGACATTGGTTTTCCTATATCCATTTATGTCAATACATCTCTATAGATTGCTTAGATTCTTTTTATATTTTTAAATACCAATGGCTACTTTTAGGGGTTAAAATCTTGATGTTTGTGGGCCCATCATCAATTCCTTTGAACAACTTATTTCAGCCATTTTCTTTGAAAATTTTATCTTTCAAAGGAATTATTTTGTCATTTTAAAAATAGACTTTAATCCTTCTGTCGATATTCCTTTGGGCCGCCTTTTTCTGATCTTATTCCTTCAAACAAATCTTTTGAAATTATTTCTTTGAGTAAATTTCTTCAAGTTTTGTTATGTGCCCTTTCTGAAGGTAAAGTACCCTTTAGAACTCTCAAAAATTCCCCTTCAAATGATTTTACTTTGATCACTTTCCCAAAATAAAAGGTCTTCGAGACTTTTGTAAAGTTCCATTTCTTTTGTAGATACCCTTATAAATGTTTCATAATGTCACACTTTTGCATGGAAATAACCCATTAGAATGTTTGAAAATGCCCTTTGGCTTTGATAAAGTGACCTCCCAAAAGGAAAGTGGACCATTTGAAAATCTTGAAAATTCCATTTCCAAAAGGAAAAGTACCCTTCAGCTTTTTTATTTGATTCACTTTGCCTTGAATAACCATTAAATTTTTTTGTAAGTACCCTTCAGAAGAACTATTTTGGATAAAATGTCTGAAATAATTCCCAACACTTAGTCAAATGAAGTAACTTTCCCTTCAAAATTTTTCTTTTAGGTAAAATGTCTAAAGAAATTCCAACACTTAGCTTGAATAAAACTTTGAAAAAAAATACTTAGTGAAAAAGAGTCCTAAAAGAAATGAACCTTTTCACTTCTTCTTCTAATCCTCCACTTCTTCTTGATCATGTCTATCTCTTTAAACTAGTCAAAAATTTAGTATGTGGGCCAAAAATTGGCCAACCAGAACCATTGATGTTGCATTATGTTATGGTGGATTAGATACCACTTTGCATGGTTATGTAGACTTAGATATGTTAGGGGATATTTATAGTAGGAGTATGATAAGATATATATTTACTATTGGAGATATAATGGTTAGTTGGATTTCTAGGATATAAAATGTTGTGGCTTTGTCAACCATAGAAGCAGAGTATGTTGTTACCATAGAGGTTATCAAGAAGATGAATTGGTTATAGGAGTTGTTTTGAGAGTTGGGACATGAGTAGGAAGTTGAGAGACTACACAGTGATAGTTAGAGTGTTATTTATTTGGCAAAGAACTCTGCTTTCTACTTGAGGATGACACACATTCATCTATGTTATCACTTCATTAGGATAGCTTTAGAGGAGACCTTGGTGAAGCTAGGGAAGATTAATACTAGCCAGATTCCTATGGATATGGTGACCAAGGTGGTCATATTGGACAAATTGAGACTATGTTGAGATTTGGTTGGCCTTAGTGGTCATGGAGCAATGATAGATTTTATTGAGGAGAAACGGTCTCCAAGTGGGAGATTTTTGAGTGTGGAGCTATTTGGAGATATCACATGACTTTAGGAGTGTATTTTGGGGGACTAGAGAGCTCCACAAATGTGGGGAGCATAGTTTTCCCTACTCCACCTTTTGTGAGATCTTATTCCACATGTGAGTGTAATATTCTTAGTATTTTTTAATTTCTATGTTTCCATATTTTGTGAAGTTAGTTGTTAGATTCCTTTTCCCATGTTGACTTCCTTGATCTTAGGGAGCTAGTTGTTTATTTGAAAATGTGATGCCTTCCTTATTTTAAGGAGTTGGTTGTGATCACATGTTATTGGAAAATGTGCCTTAAAAGGTGGACACTCTATCTTGGCATATTCCTTCTTAGATGGGCTTTTGGATAAGCTTGATGAGGTGGAACTGAGGTGTCCTTGGTGGATGATGCTTATCTTGGATAAGTAAGGTGAAATTTCTCCTTATTTTGTGGAATTTCCTTCATTTTCCATATATATATATATATATATATATATATATATATATATATATAGGTGTGGTGTGGCCTTTAGAGGTTGATGGTTTTTTTTTAGGGTATGGCTTTGAGGATTAGAGTCAAAGTGCAATTTTTTTTAAAAAGAGTAGGTGTTTATTACAAGGTATGGTATAGTAGTTTTTGAGATATAATATTATGTAGGTGTAGGTGAAAGTGTAGCATTTATTTATACAACATTTTCTATGGGAGATTTATTTATCTCTTTGAGAGTTCATTGTAATCTCAATTTTTAGATTACAATTTTATTTGAGGACTTTCTTGGTGGATGTAGCCCACATTAGGTGAACCGCAGTAGATCTATGTTATGTGTGATTGATTATTTTTCTCTCCATTTATGCTTTTATAATAGGAATGTTTCCGTGATGCATGTTATTGTATAATTTAGATCTAATTTATAGTCACATTAAATATGTTTAAAGTTTTAATTCCTAAAACTTATAGGACAAATGCCTTTGGGAGGTGAAAGTACACTCATAGATATTTATTTCCATAATAAGTTTTCAAGTATTGGTCAACCATGATTTATGAATCATCTCTAACAAGTTGACTATGTTTTTCTGCTCACTATTTCATACACCCTATAGGTTTTTCTCTAATTTGGATAAGTCCATACAATACAGTTGGTGATGTTATTTAAAAATGATTTTGAATCTCTCCTTTAATTATATATGCACCTGGTTTCATGTTTCAAGGTGTTTGGATAAGCCAAGTATCTCAAGGTTATAAGAGAAGACACCATTCTATGTTACAGGTAGATTTCCATCATTTCCAAAATATTCATGCTTTAGTAGTGACTTCAGTGGGTTTTGATAGGTTAATTATCATGTTAATAATTATCTATTGGTACCCTCACCTTTCAATCTCATTCTCTAAAGCAATCTTATATAGAGTTGTAGTCACAAGTGAGATGTAATTAGTTTGCTTCATGACTATCATGCATAGTCAGCTAAGGGAGTTAGGTTAAAGTCTTTAACACATTCATGGGGATATAATTAGGGTATTGATAGGTTTAATACATTCCTATAGTAGAAAAATAAAGTAAAATTCTTTCACTTGGAATAAGATATACTATGACAGTCAACACAATCACTCACAGAGTCTTCTGCCATTGATATGCACCTACACGTGCTTGCAAAAAGGTTCAAACATTAAAATGAAGTATGAGAGATTACATCAAGATTTAAAAAAATTTAATATTTCATTTAAATAAATTTATGGAGATAAACTAACTATTAAAGTATATTCCTTGAATACATGGACCATTTCATACTTACTACCTATATGCAACTCAAAGTGCACCTACAGGTGCCCTCATGGAAACCAATCATGTTGGGAGGGAGTATTTAAGATGAAAAAGGTTATTGATTATGAAAAGAGTATTTTTATAATTTTTGAGATTGGTATAAAACTCATTAAAGGCCAAATATAATGCACATTGTCCACACTTCTACCCACTATCTATATATTAAAAAATTCCCATCTACAGGTGGTGCCACAGAGAGCTGAGGAGTCATTTTAAAGCATTGAAACAAGTGATGGAACCTTCCTTAGAGTTATATAATGTGGTTTAAATAATGTTATATGGTGTCAAGTTGGAAAATGGAAGTGTAAATAACCTTCTAACATGAGATGACTAAGTTTAGGGACATTTTCCCTAAAATGTTATAATAAAGGTCTATGCCATTTTGTCAAAGTCATATAACAAGGTTACTAAGACTCTTGGTGTGTCTAAGTGACTATGTCTTGTAGTATCCACATAGGATTCCAAATTTCAAAAATAAGGAAATGTTTTGGTCATCTAGTTTTCTTTCTAGAGAATCCCAAAGTTGCACTTTTATGTACTAAACTCAGTCAGTATCATCTACAGGTTTTTGACCCCAAAGAGACCTCTTCACCCAAGGTTGAAAAACTAGATCATACCACCATTATTTAATGCTTATAAATAGTTTAATGTGAAATTTATGGTATAAATTATCATCAAAATAATATGATATGCTATGTTTTGGGTCCTATACTCACCAATAGGTTTCTTTTTGCCTCAGAGGTTGACCTATAATTGACTGTTAGCTTCTATACCATCCATAACAAGGAATTAATAATGGAAAAACTTAAATTGGTCTATGTAATATGAATATAAATGTATTAAGAGATTAAAGGGTTATTTTAAACCTATTCCAAGAATAATATTCATATACAGGACCCCACACAACCAACTGTAGATGACTGTGAGAGGTAGTGTGCAAAAAAGGTAATGTTCTTAATGTTTGAATAGAAAAAACATGAATGAACATGTAAAAATAATTTATGGATTATATTTGAAAGTTTAAATAGGGAAAATTCACTAATTTCAAGTCTAATCCATGTAAGGCCACCTATACGTATAATGTCTTGGAGCAGAACATAATTAGAAAATGCACTCAAACATGATGAATTATGGTGTGGAAGGGGTATGTATGAGGTTAGAGTGATGAAAAATATTAAAACATATTCATCATGATTTTTATACTCAAAAAATTATCTTACCAATATAAATAATTTGGAAAAGAGACTCTATGGTGCAACACATAGCTCACATAAGTAAACCCTACACACAGGTTACCTTTTCATAGTATGTCTTGGGTTTTGAAAACTTTGAAGGGTTAAATGATATTAAAAAATGATTAAATTTTGAGTATAATGTATTTAAAACATATATAATACCCTAAAAAATTTACTTGGTTTGAGGAAATAGGGGAAGTTCCCTTTGTTTTGTCTTAGACAGAGGGAACACCCCTTGAGTGTAAACTAGCAAGTTTTGAAGGAGGGTGAAAAGGGTGGACCAGGAGATAAAGAAACATTTAAATAATGTGTGGAAAGATTAATCACTCTTATTAAAACATTATTAACCTTTTTTAATTTGAATAATTCCAACAAGGTGGTCTATACCCTCAAGGTTGCAGTTAGGTCTGTTAGGTAAGGTTTAGGCCTAGAATCCAAATGAGAGGTCAATTTTAATTTTAAATATAGAAGATAATTATAATGGATTATAACATGTTTTTAGGGACATTTTATATGTGACCAAGATTTTGGAATGTAGAGAAGCCATAAATAAGTCCACTTTTGGCTCAAAGACAACATTAGGCCTGTGTAAATCAAAGGAAAGGCTCAAGTAAACAACTTGAGATGTTCACATCTCCTTTAAAACTTTTCATGGAGATAAAATAATCTTAAATGAGTTTATAATGGTATTGGATATAAATCTTACGTAATTTTTTTAGTTCTAATGTCATAGATTTATGAACAAAGATTAAGATAAAAAAGGACCTAAAACCCTACTAAACCTTGGATAAGGACCCAACTAGGAAAAATATGATGGAGATATATCAAAATGGGATGTAATAACCATGAAATTAGATGGAGGTTGTAGAAGACTCTTCATGGCTCCTCCCCATCAATGTTTGAACTACCTTACCTATCTAGATAGGGTACAATATTACTTTCTTTGATTATTTTATGCATTGTACAAGTTTCAAGGTCTTTCAAGAGGAAAAATAAACTTTGAGAGTGAGATAAATAATTATTATAACTCAATATGACTGTTTAATTATTCAAAAAATATCCTAAGTGTCCCTACAAGTAGCTTCATCTTAGCCAGTCAAAATTGGCAAAGTGAGAAAGATGGTGAGAAGTGTGAAAAGTTTAAGTGGGAGCCTATTTAAGGTGTAACTAAGAAATATAATTCCATGGTGAGTATTTATAAGTTTTATTAGCTCCATTTCATGTATTTTTAAGGAAAACTAAATCTATTTTTGAGGCCAAGTGTGAAGGGTGTCTAAAAAGGGAGTTTCTTTGACTATAGGTAGTGATGGCTCACTTTTAGAGGAATCTAGGTGACTAGGAATGCAAAAAATGCATGGAAAATAATGTACATAACCCCTCCATATTATTTAAATATTTTTATCTATCCCTAGTCATTTTGGGACATTCTAATAGACCTAAATGATGAAGATAGTTTTCTTGTGTAGAATAAGGAGTTTCACGCCACATCTCATGAATTGCATAATTTGGAGAGCCATTTGTCCTATAAAAAATTTAATGTTATATATAATAATTCATTTTTATATGAATTTAAGTCCTCTTCTCATCATTATAAGTGTCCAAGTGACCTTTTGACTTCTCTTTTCTCACTTCTCTCACAAATGCTATAAGTAGTGATTTGTTGAGCTCTTTAAGGTAACCTCCATTGGTTAATGGTGAAACCTTGGATTTTTTTTAATTTTAATGTCTCTTAAACTAATAATAAATTTAATTTTACTACTTAAATGATACGTAATTGAGTCTTTTTGAAATCTTGTTGATCTTGTCTAGTAGAAGATAGTCTTTTCTAGCATATTGTCCTTGATCATCCACCAAGTGTACAAAAGAGTAATTGTTACATGTCTTTGTTAGTGTAATTTATTAGTGTATAAGAGTTATAGAATTGGCTTATTATTTTATTCTCAAAAATATTATCATTATCCCTCTAAATCATCAATATACCTCTTGAACCTAGCATATGAAGTATTAATGTAATAATCTATCTTGAGTTGTGAGTTATGTGTGAAAGAAGCTTTGATTTGTTCTAAGTAGTATATGTTTAGTAAATAGGGGGAAAATAATTATTTTTCATCACCATTTAAATTTTTTATTTTATTTTCTTAACTATTTTCATGCAAAGTTGATAAGTAAGGAAGTGTTCAAAGAGTGCATCAAGAGAACTAGCCCTTCTAGAGATTCATCTCACCTATTGGTTACCCACAACTTGTGAGATGTTTACATGGTGACACTTGGATGAGGATAGTTGATACATATCCTCAAGGGGTGAAAATCCAAGTGAAAATAGTTTTTGGCATGCCTGGTGGGACTCTAAGTCATAAAAGATTGTCCAAGATTGGTGCTGATCTTGGCATATTTGTAGTTGTAAGATCATCTATATTTAGTACTAGATGACTCCACTAAGTTTTCAAATATTTGGTTGCAAATAAATCCTAATTTTCCATGCTAAATGTATTCCTTTTGAGTTTTTTAAATTTCCTTATTATTATATCAAGAGGTTGAGATTTGTGAATACTCATCCTTATTCAAGGAGTTTTGTTTTTAACAAACCAAGTAGAAGTCTCTTGTTTGGTTCAACCCCTAATACTCACAATCTAAATTCTAATATGGATACAAATATACCTTTTTTATCCTTCACCATATCATCTCCTTTGAATCTTTCCCAATATGACTAAATTCCTAGAGCATCCATTAAAAGTGTTCTATGTTTTAGTGGAGACAGCCATATTAATCCCATTGAACACAATAGACACATGGAAAATTTTGATAATATCCATAATATCACTCAAGAGAATATAGCCATTAGGCTATTGGCATTTTATTTCAAATTAAAATCTTTAGATTGGTATGGAACTCTACCTCATGCTTCCATTACTTTATGGGATGAACTAGGAAATCAATTGTCTAAGAAGTTTGATGAGAAGAGTGATCATTTATCACTAGATGAGAAATTGACTACCATCAAGAGGGATCCTTATGAGTTCATGAAAGATTTTAATTTTATATTTCAAAAGACATGGGATAGGATCCTAACCCTTGTGAGATCCAATCCAAATTATACTTTCTTGTATTACCTAAAGGCATTGAATAGTGATATAGTCATAATGATCCAATCTATGGGTGGGAATACACTACATGGTGCCTATGAGATAGATATTAATGATAAGAATTATCTTGTTTAAGAAAAAAAGATTACTCCTTGACCACCAATGCCATTGTTTCTTAATTTTTAGCCTCTTAGTCAAATTGCATTACCTACCTTGGCTCTTTTGCCTAATATCCAAGGGATTATTTCCCTTACCCATACCAATGAGATTCATGAAGTAAAGAGTTTGATTCAAAATTTTATTAATGAGTTGGTTGCTCTTAAAAGACAACCAGCCCAAAATTATAAGCCTTATAAACCTTATAATCATTTTGGAGGCCTTAATATAGACCTTACCAAAGTTTAAATCCTAATTCCCCATCATATTATAGATCTCTTGTTCCTATTTAAAAAAATCTTGTTTGAGAACAATGATGGTACCCTTCATATGACCAAAATCAAGGCCAAGTTGCATATGCCAATGAAATGCCTAGTCAACCCATGATAATGTAAGGTAGTCAAGTACCTCAATTTATCACTTTTGAGGTTCTAGTACAAAATAGAATGGACAATGGACAAACACACCCTTATTATACTCTTATGAACCATTTAGAGGAAGAATTTTTTAACATGAATTAGTTGGGAAGTTCAAATAATGTGAAAGCTAGTGTATCCTCTAACACTAGATCTAGGAAGAGGGGTGTTGAAGAGGCAGAAGGGAAAAATAAAGGACCTATTTTGACTCCTCCATCATACCAAATGGTTGGTGGATCTAACTAAACTCCTAAGGTGTAGGAAAATTATAAATTTTAGAATTCAAGATTAGCTCCAATGCATCCATCTTCACATGCTACACCATAAGATACTAGAGCTCCCAAAGAGAAATTCAAGATGAACAATCCTTATATAAATGTTGTGGATCAAATGATAAACATGAATATTTCATTATGGGACTCATTTAAAATACTAGGGTAAAAGGATATTCTACAAAAGGAATTTCTTGGACTAATTGAATCATTTGGATGAGCAAGGATAGAGAATGTTATTTTCATGAATGAAACTCAACCTATTGATGGACAAGTAAAGAAAATTGTTAAGACTCCTCATTTTTATCTATCCTTTATCATTGGTGATTTTTTATTTCAAAATTGTGTCATAAATAGTGGGGCTAGTACCTCAATCATGCCTAAGTCAATAGCGGATAAACTAGGCCTCAAGTATGAACCAATGGCTAAAGGAGTTCAAGAATTGGATGGGTCACCAAAAAAGACCTTGAGAGTAGTCAAGAATTTAAATTTGAATTTAAATGTTTGTCCCACTTTTTCCATATCTCATGATGTGGTTATTTTAGATTTATCCCCATACTTTTCTCTTTGTTTGTCAAGAGAGTTTACAGCCAAGATAGGTGGATACTTGGAAGTAAATTGGTCATACATGGTTTTTAAAATAAGGTATAATACCAAGGTAAGGATTAAAGTATAACATTTTAATCATAATCATTTAGAACCCTATATGCCTAAGGTTATAAATGTTAATTATATTATTCTTGATGAGGAAGAGCTTCACATGGATAAATCTCCAATGTTTTCTCTTGAAGTAGTTTCTGATATACATCTAGATGAATGGGGAGTTAAATATTATGAACATGATCCTTATATATTTATAGAATAAATTGGTCTTGGAGTGTATTATCATCATGAATAAAGATATTTCATGCCAAATGAGACTATGGATGATCTATGGCAACTATTTTTTGATGGGTCAAGAAGTAAGGTTGGATTAAGTAGTGGAAAAATGTTGGTATCTTTATCCAAGGAAAGGTATTACTCTACTTTCATATTTCACTTTAGTTGTACTTGTGATGTAGAAAAATATGTGGCCCTCATTCATGGCCTTGAGTGGGCTAGGAAAAGAGGTGTGAAGGAGTTATAAGTTTATGGTGATAGTGAGTTAATTATGAATCAAGTGAGAGGTAAAAATATGACTAAGAAATATTTGTTTAAATAATATAAGAATAGAGTGTTGGATATTGTAGAATATTTCCAAGATTTAAATATTAAATCTATACCAAGAGAAGATTACAAATATGTTGATAAGTTGACATCCATTGGAGCTCAGTTTGATATTCCAAAGGAGATAAGAGATGATAAGAACCAACCTCATATCAAAGTGATTGTAAGTCCCTCTATACCTGATAATGTCACTAGTTGGTAAGTATTTGATAATGATTATAAAATAGCTCTTTTTATACAAGAGGAGTCTAAGATTTATATTTCACTAAATTTTGAATCTATATGATGTTAAAGGAGAAATAGAGATGAAGGGTAGGGATTAGAGATTAGAGAGAACTCAGATTGGTTGCACACCATATTTAGATGATGTTAAACACTCCTCTTTAGATAAGGAGGACTACCTACAAATAAGAAAGCACTACCACTAAATAATATTTGTTAATAGATATATGATTGGGCTGCTAAGCTATGCACTTGTTCCTAGAAGTGTCAAGCTTCCTTATGGATGATAGTCTACTTTTTGAAACAAAATGGTAATAAATGAAAAAATGAAAGAGAGAGTAAGAGAGAGATATTCATACCATTATTACAATCTAAGTGTAGTAAAGGGTGACACATTGTAGGTAATGTGAGTTGTTTGTGTTTTTAGAGGTTGTTTGGGCAGTTTCAAGGAGGTTAGTGGAAATATAGTCACTAACATCAGTTGATGCTACTGATGTTGATAAGGAGATATGATTGATGTCAATTATTTGACTAATGTTGATAAGGGTAGTAGGTTATCAAGAAGTTGTAGGAGACTTTTCTAAGCTGGGAGGTAGATGTTGGTTAGGTTTGTGAGGTTGGGAAGAGTCATAAGGGAGTGGGTAATACTAAGGTGGGTCTAGATAGAGGGTTGGTATATTTGAAGTTGAGAGAAATAGGTGAAGGAGTTTTATAACTCCTTCATAGGGAAAGTTAGGATGTTCATAAAACAATAAATAATATAGAATAAAGTAATTATAAAATGACTATTTAAGGGAATTACAAAACATAGAGATATACTTGGCTAGTGAAATGGATGAATCATGAGTGTCAGATAGATGGCTCTGATGAGGCATGTTGAAGTAATATGTGAATAGAAAAGACAAGTGTACGCTACCAGTTTAGAAGAATCCAAGCTTTGTGTAGTATATAAATTCCTAATTTGGATTGATTTATGAAGAGTAATGGTAAGCTTGGAAGTAGAAAGTCAAATATCAAAGAATATATACAAATGCTTGATTTTTTTTATTTCTACTAACTTCAATATTATCTTGGAATTTGGCTTATGTAATTGACATTGGTGATCCCACCAATGTCAACTGAGGTTGACTGATGTCATTAACATGAGATTATGTAAAAGGGCAATATTTAGCCTATTTTCTATTCCTTCTCTTGCCAAGTGTGGTATCCATTAGAAAATGGTAGAAATGTGAGGTTAAGAAGAACATAGTTAGTTAGGAATTTATGTTAGGGGTGAGAATAAGTCATGGGTAGTTAGGATTAGGGGAATAAGTCTTGAGGTGACTTAGAAAGTAATAATTAGTCTTAGGATGAGGTGGCCAAGTAAGATGGCATAAATAGATTTTAATTAACTTAATTAAATATAATTAAATATTTTTAAATTAATTAAAGTGGGGTGAAAATATGGGTTAGGAAGGCTAATTATTAAAATGGGATCAAGGGGGGTTTCAACATAAGGAATTACACGTGTGTGATGTAATTTTTGTGTCTACATTTTCCCCTTTTTGTCTTGTAATTTTTACTGACAAGTTACAAGACACAAACATGAGTTGGATGCTCTAGGTAAGGGATGAGGTATCCCCCCTCAAAATGAGAATTGATGGAGGAGAATCTATAATCGAGTACCAGTTTGATAAGGAGTTAATTAGGTGGGTGGATGTTGAATGAGAACATGGCAACATCACTACTTACGTGTATATTTCTACATGTTATAATTGACACAATCAACAATAGGTAAAGGTAAGATGGACTAGGATAGAAATAACTAAATCACATCTTGTAAGTGATAGTTGATAAGGTTAAAATGATCAAAGTTGTAGCTCTAATGGTCCATGTGTTCTATGTATCTGAGGTAGGAAGTGCTCCTGGTAAACACAAAAGGTTACAGGTGATAGGATTGGCTTGGTTGCAATCCAAAACACTTAATAAACATGTGTGTCTATAATATCCAACTATAGTGAGGTAGCATAAGTGGTCAAGACAAGAAATTCAAGGTTGGTTCAAAAAGGTTAATGGTCAAAGAGATATTTATGATCTTTAATCAGAGTCATCGTGGGTGGAGATTTAAGTGATCTCTAAGGTTATTTATCATTATTGGGGAGATATATGTGATCTCTACAGTTTTTTGTTATGGTTAGGGAGATATACATGATCTCCAAGTTTCCCTAGACTTAAATTGTAGTCCAAAGGGTTATAGTTGGGGTTGAAAACTCTAATTTTAAGGTTGCTAATGTTGGTTATGTCACTGATGTCAGTAGGAAGTATTGTCAACATCAGTGTCTTAGGTCAAGACTATCGATATCGATGGGTGACTAAATCTGACAAAAAGGGGTTTGGTGGCTGACAAAAACTCATTTGTGATAGTTGAGTGGAGAAAAAGAGTTTTAAGTGTTATGGGGCATAGGATAGCTCTGGCTTGTTTATTTGTGGTGAGTTGGCAAGAGATATGTGGTTGAGAAGAGTGTGTGAGAGTGAGGGTTAGATTGAGTACTTAGTGGGCCATGGTGTGACTGAGAGAGTGTTGGTGTGGGTAGAGATGGCAAAGGTAGGAGGGGACTCATCTAGAGGTGCACCATCATAAGTGCCAGCCATTCTAGCCTAGAGGAGATAGAGAAATAAGGTAGGATGCTCTTTGAGTTGAAGTTGAATTTAAGGTATTTAATTTGTTATTTGGGCTAATTTGAATGTTTAGGGGGAAAGAGTGTAATTATAGGGGTAGTAAATTGGTAAGGGTAGGTTTGGGTGAATTTAAGAGAGGTTAGGGGTAGTTTTTTAGGAAAAAAACCTTAATTTTGGAGGTGGGCTATTTGACCCTAGGGCCAAACTAGTCATTGATGTTAGTGGGGCTCATTAACACCGATCAACATAGGCACTGATGTTATCTAACACCAAGCACTAATATCAGCATATAAGACCAACATTAATCATAGGAAAAAACCCCAAATAAGAAGAAAAATCCCATTTTGGATCCCTAGTTGAGTTAGTCAATGAGCCTAATGGCTGAGCTAGCCTCAAAAGACCCCATGTCAACTAAGTGATGCCTATATAGCTCAGATGAGGGAATCATGTCAATGTAGTTCTCCTAATGTATAGGGAAAAAGGGTGAGGTATGGTTAAATTTTTTTAAGGGAAGTGGTTAGGAAAAGGGAGGTTGAAATAGGTCATGGGACTTAGGGATTAAAAGATAGGTCATGGGGTTAAGGGTGTGAGAAATAGGCCATGGGATCTAGAGTTTAAGATATAGGTCATGGAGCCTAGATTTTAGAGATAGGTAATTGGGCCTAGGGTTTATAGATAGGCAGTTGGGCCTAGAGTTTAAAGATAGGTAGTTGGGCCTAGGGTTTAGAGATAGATAATTGGGCTTAGGATTTAGGTGGGTTAATAAGTTAGATAGTTAGGTGGGTACATGGCTGAGTTAACCTTAGAAGACCCCATGTTGATTGAGTGTTGCCTACATAGCCCAAATGAGGGCCTTAAGCCAATGTAGTTCTCCTAAAGAGAAGGAAAAAAAGGGTGGAGTTTTATATATTAGAAAGTTTGTGATTTAAGGTTCATGTGTGTGGATGTAGGCTAGGTAGGAGTTGACATAATGAGATTGACTACCTATTCTATTAACAAAGATGAGAAGGGATGCCACCATGGATGAGTGGGAACACATGGCATCTATAGGGTTAGGAGGAGTGAGATGATATTATCAAGTTGTACATGATGTTATCTTTGATAGAGAGGCAGGATCACACCACCAAAACTTTATATTTGACTATCAGAGAGTTGACAATGATGTAAGAGGACATATATAAGATTTTACAATTGTCACTCTAGGGTGAGGAGCTCTTCTCTTATTCAAGAGAGGATCATGATATTTATATGGTGATATTATTTGGAGAGCATGTCAATGAGGTGACCTATCATTTGGTAAGCTTTACATATGAGTTACTTTATACGACTGATGAGGATTAACATCAATTGAGTATCTTAATGATGATAGGTATTATAGTATATGTACTATTAGATGCAGATGGGAGGAGATTTACTATTGTGTTGATAGGTGTTTTGGCATAGATGGTTGAGTAGTGGATAGTGTATGCATGGGGACCAAATTTTCTAGCATAGTTATATAAAGAGTTATGGGGTTTGAGGCTATAATGATGGTATAGTTTGTGTTATAGGCATTTACTACATTTTGGGCATATGAGCACATCATGGTGACATAAACATTAGGGCTACCCACCATAATTGCAGTGAATTTTAGGGTTGAGTTTAGATGGTGGAGAGAGGCTATGGCCTAGACATGAGTAGATGGCATAGTGTAGGCATTAATTTATTATAGGAATATGATAGATGGATTGATTCCTACTGATATTGTTTAGAGTCCTTACTTAATATACCCTACATTCAGAGGATAGGTAAAGTAGCTTGTCAATTTATAAAGCATGTTATGGGTTAAAAGGAGATGAGATAGAGAGTTATAGATGATACCCAAGGCATGGTTCAGGAGATATTTTTGTTTGTTACAATAAATTTCATCTATGTAGGAGGGATGATATAGAGGCACCCCTACCTTTACCCTAGGAGATAGATGGGCCATATTTTGAGGAGTTGCCAATAGCCCTAGGTGTAGTAGATTGTGGATGCATAATAACTTATCTTATGTGGTGGACAAGTTTACATCCTATGGTTTAGGTTAGGATGCCACCACTAGATTTACAAAGAGTGATGAGAGAGAGAGATGCAGTGGTAGAGGCTTAAGATGTAGCATAGGCATAGGTTTTATTATTATAGGGGCAAGCTAAGACATTATTGGGATAGTTTGAGGCATTATAGGGCTAGGTTAGTGCACTGATAGTAGAGAGAGATAGTTTGAGAGTAGCAGGATAGGCTACTCCTCCTTTTCCACCATAGGGACTAGTATAGGGTCTTATAGTAGGTTTGATAGGTCCATTGTAGACTATATCTCTTGTGAGGTACACCACTACTTTAGATGAGACTACATATTATGAGAGAGTCATCAGGGAGTTCTTATAGATTTAGAGGTGTTTTGAGGCCAGAGAGCAAGAGAGATTAGTGACACGTGCCATAGCTTCTATCTCATACAAACATAGATAGGTAGAGAATGGTGATGATACCGTTACTTCACATCCATGACAATAGCCTTGAGTATTTTGAGGGATAGATGATATTTTTGATGTTTTTATATATGTTGTATACACACCATCCTATGAGTCAAAGATGAGGGATGTAATTTTTTAGAGAGAGATGATACTGATATGATCCATTGATGTACATTCATATTCAATGGATATATATATATATATATATATATATATATATGAGAGTTTGTTATTTTGAGATGTGTTTATGTGATGGTAATTATGTTGAAGTTATTATAATAATATGGATGTTTATGTTATGTTAGTGTTATGTTAATGTTGAGCATGTTAGTTGAGTTAGACTAGAATTTCCCATATGTGTGATGGTATATTCATATTTGATTGGTTAGCTTCATCTTAGCATTTTTTCATATTTATGATGGTGTATGTTTAAAATGAATGGGTTGGGTATGTTTTTTCTTTATTTCAAAAAATTTCCATATTTTTGATGGTGTATGCTTAAAATAAATGGCATAGGCTTGATAGTTTTCCTATTTATTATTGTTTAGAGAAACTATGGTTGTATATTTGGTAGATTTCTCATGGGATTATATGAAATAGATTAATGGGAAATGGTTTGTTAGGTTTAGTATGGTTTTGGGTAGTTATTTGAGTATCTTTACTTGAGATGGAGATGTGAGTGATAATATTTGTTAAAGACATAACTCTAAGAATTGAGAAAAAATGGTAGAAAGGTAAGAAGGTGATTAAATCTTGTTCTGAGATGTGATCTTAGAAGAGAAATTGACATGCAATTAGGATGGGAAAGGAAGAATAATGATTCTCATGTATTATAAAATACCATAATCACAACATAAATAGGCTCAGGAATATGAGCCTCTTTCATGATTTGCATCATTTGACCATTTATTTGTTAGAGAAGTGTCGTACTCACCTTATGTCAAGTGAGTTCAAAGTCTCTTGAAAGAATATGAGGGGAAAAAGGTAAAATTAATGAGAGTGTTAGGGTAGCATAACCTTCTTAGTGGGGATAGCATGCCCCTTCTGTGGGTGACTCGAGAGATATTATGGGCAAGTCCATGACTCAATTTTTTTTGTGTGTAATTTGATCAATACGAGAAGCCTACAATGGGATTTTGTTTGTGTTGAGGTCATATGAAGTTGATCAATATAAGAAGTTTTTAAGTCCGTATTTCCCTTGATAACAAAGCTTGTCTTAGCCATCCTAGGCTTTTGTTTTTGATTTTTAATAGTTATCCTTTAAGGGAGAAGTCTATTTATAACATCAAGGAGAAGTTACGTAGATATCCTTCAAGGGAGCAATCTACATTGAGAATCATGACTTGAGAGATTATAACACTTATATTTATTACATTTTTTTTAAACTTTAGTCATAGATAGGACTATATAGGCTTAGAGGTTTTCCACTTTGAGGGCAAAACCATAGCACTTTGTAGGTTAACTAAGTGTGTAGGAATAAGGGTTAAGAGGAAGGGAGATGAATGTAATAAGGTTTCTCAAGGGATGATCTCAAGATAAACATGAAGTGAAGCATCACTTGATTAATAAAAGAATTGTTTTAGGTGCAAAACATTTAAAGGCTTAGGTTATGGCCTTCCTTTGAGAGAAGAAAAGTGATAAGTTATTAAACCATACTTGTGAGTTATGATGTAGGGTCCAAGCCAATTAGGAGAAAAATTACCCCATTTTATTTTCTCCATGTTCATCACATGTTGATTTTCCTTTAAAATGAGATCTTTGATATTGAAATCTCACTCCTTGAGGTTTTTGTTGTAGGCACATTTGATATGCTCTTGATAGATTTGGAGGTGGTTGAGGGCTATGAGATGACATTCATCAAGCAAATCAAGTTGAGCCAAATGTTCTTGGTGAAAGTCATCATTAGTATGTCATATAAAGAGATGTGCCAAATATTCTTTGTGAAAGTCATCATTAGTAAGTATGTCATATAGAGAGATGTAAATAGAAGGAATCTAGACCTCAAGAGACAAAATATATTTCATCTTATAGACCAAGGAAAAAGGCATAATACTTGTAGGGGTTTGAATGTTGGTGTAGTAAGCCCATAAAATAAAGGGAATGTGCGTGTGCCTATCTTTGTCAGTATCATTGACTAATTTCTTGAGGATTTTAGTTAAGGTTTTGTTATAAGCTTCTACCTATCCATTTAATTGTGGATAGTATGGTGATGAGAAGCTTAATTTGATTCCAAAAATATCAAAAAGCTTTTGGATAGTCTTATTTTTAAAAGATTTGTTGTTGTTTGTTATAATTTTATGGGGGACACCAAAAATTTAGATGATGTGATGGTTGATAAATTCAACAATTTTTTCAACCTTAGTGTAGATGAGAGTATTTAGTAGCAGTAATGATAGAATTGTGATGGAGAGATGAATGAAGGTTAATCTCATCGACTAGATCCAAACCCCATTGGGAGAAGGGCTAGATGTCTTTGGTGAATTTTAAGGCATGGCTTAGAATGTGGAGGAGGTTAACATGTTTTTGAAATTTGACATAATATTGAACATAATCACTACAGTCTTGATGGAGTGTTTGCCAATAGTAGCTGAGTTGAAGGATACGTTTGGTAACTATGTTATCATTGAAATGTCTACCACAAATCCCATCATGGACTTCCTTAACAGTGAAGGAGATCTCATTAATAGTGAGTTATCTAAGGAGGATACCATCAAAATCTCACTTGTAGACAAGTCTCCCTAGTATAGTGTAACGAGTGTCACATTTCATAAAGGCGCATCTCCTATTATTGGAGAGGTTGGAAGGGGTAATATAAAATGAGAGGTAATCCATGAGTTTTTTTTACCATAAGTCATGTGGGTTATTTATTACATTACCTATAAAAATTATGTTAGTTGATACATAGGAGGAAAATTTTAAGCAATGTACAATGACATAGATTTTTAAGGAAGAGGGTGAAGAGGGTATGTGTGAAGCAGGAGAAGCCATTGTGTCAACAAACTTGTTTATAGATCAAGGAATAGTTTATAAGAGATAAGAATTGAATGATTCTAATAACATATCTACATGATGTTTATATCATTGCAAAAATGTCATTTTTACATTGGTAGGAACCATTAACTTGATTAACCACTAGCTAGGAGTCACTGAAAATGGTTATTGATTTGACACCCAAGAAAATAGCCATTTGAAGCCCTAAGATCAAAGATTCATATTCATCCATATTTTTAGTACATGAAAAATCTAGTTTAAATCACAAAGGCATAGGCTTTCCATCCTCTATACCCCCACCATGTTGAATTTAGACCCATCAAAGAAAATCATCATTTGATAAGAGATATCATTGGTGGAGAGCATTGTGATAGATTTGTCAGGGAATTTGAGGTTTGAAGTTTGGTTGTCAAGTAAAGGGGTGATATCTAACTAGTCAATGATCATTTTCCCCTTGATATACTTTTGTTAAATAAATTCCAAATCAAATTTAGTAAGAAGCATGAGCCACCGAGGTACACATTGGTTGTGATATGGCTTGGAATGCATGTATTTGAGGGGATCAGTATGGGTGCCAATGTAGGTTTTATGATTTAAGAGGTAATGATAGAGCTTGGAAGATATAAATACCAACACAAAACAAATATTTTAGGTATGGGTATATCAAGTTTCATAATCAATAAGTGTGTGGCTTATGTAGTAAACCACTTATTCTCGATGGTGATCATCTTGATGTGAAATCATAGTACCTAGAGAATGGTCTGTTGAAGATATATAAAGGTAGAAAGGTTGGTTTTCCTTAGGTGGAATAAGAACTGGTGGGGAAAGGAGATATTATTTGAGTTCATCAAAGGATTCTTGGCAATCTATATTTTAATGGAAGGAGACCTCTTTTTTGAAGAGATGGTGAAAGATGATTTGATAACTGGGAGATGAAGTGATAGATTAACTGAAGCTTGCCTTGTAGGATACAGAGTTGTTTGATATAAGTAGGTGGAGGCATCTCTAGTATTTCTCAAAATTCAGTAGGGTTGACTTCAATACCATGGAGAGAAATGATAAATCCTAAGAGCTTACCAAAAAAGATACCAAAGATACATTTATTTGGGTTTAGTCAGATGTTATATTGGAGGAGATGAGTGAATATGATTTTGAGAATCATCAAGTGATCTTGGCAAAGTTTAGACTTTCCAAGTAAGTCATCCATGTAGTCTTCCATAATTTTGTGTAGGAGATCATGGAAGATATAAGTCATGGCATGTTGGTAAGTGGCACCAACATTCTTTAGACCAAATAAAATGACTTGATAATAGAAAGTCCCCACAGGGTAATAAAAGCTATCTTGTGTTGATCCTTAGGAAGAACCATGATTTTATTGTAACCTAAGAACCTATTTATAAGTGATAGCATCTCATGGACAACTGTTAGATCAACAAGTTGGTTGATACTTGGCAAAGGGAAGTCATCTTTTGGACAAGTAAGGTTTAGGTCATGGTAGTCAGTGAAGATACGAATTCCCCTTATCACTTTTATGATAGGAACAATATTAGAAATCCATTTTGAGTAGTCAATGGGTTGAATAAATTTAACAAAAAGGAGGCATTGGAGGTCTTTTTTGATAATGAAAACAATACAAAGATGCGTTTTGTGAAGCTTTTGCTTAATAGGTTTAGCATCTTGGTTAGTGATAATGTTGTGGGTGATGATAGAGGGGTCAATACCAGGCATGTCATTATAAGACCAAGTGAAGGCTTTAATATGGTCATTAAGAAATGTGGCATAATTATCTTACTTAGAGGAGTCCAAAGATTTTCCAATCTTAAGGATGTAGGGGTTATCATGAGAGGGTAAATTGATGTCAATGGTTGATTCATTTAACATATCTTGTGTTTTGGATGGGAGTGATCATTGGATATAAGAATAATTTTCACCCATGTATGTGAGAATAGAATCATCATCTTGATATTTGATAGTGTTGATAGTGGGAGAGTCTTCATCAATCATTTTAGGATGAATGAGAGGAAGGGACCTTGTTTCCTTACCCTGATGATAGGTGAGGGGGCCCAAATGGATGATGTTTATTTAAATTTTTTAAGGAGTTATAGATACCTCCAATTCAGTAGGTGATAGTGGAGGAGATGATGGAGAAGGAGAGATTAGATCTTTGATAATTGGTATATGAAAATCTTTGGTGGGTTTTGTTAGTTCATCAAAACCAATTCCATGCTGATTTTTGGCATTTTAAATGGTTTGTTGGTGGGATATTCAACAAGTGTATGAGCACCCTACTCATAATGACCCAAACCAAATCCTTTCTAGGCACAACTATAAATATAGGTGTGAGAAAAGCTAAGCTTTCCTAGGAAAGAAAAGTCATAGGTAAATGGTTGTGGTGAATAGGATGGATTGTCGATAGTGGGAGATCGATCAATTCCCCCATATGTGAAATTAGTTCAAAGGTTAAGGGGAACATATGGGATGACCATCCCAATACAAAGAACATAATTGGGATACATATGAATATTTCCATACTCTTGTGGAGTATGGAACATGTCGAGTGTCAAAAAATGATATTATCCAAGTGAAATATGCTTGAAAGTCTCCTCCATGAGGCATTTATTAGGAATTTGCATTGTTGATATATATGTAACCAAGGTAGTGGAGCTTGTGGAAGATTAAAAAGTATAATATAGAGCATATGATGTCTTTAATGGAATGAAAACCTCATTGGGGATATAAGTCATGTTGCATGTTTTGAAAGGAGGTGGGTCGGTGGGAATAACATGCACTTTCCCATTGTGCTCAAACTTGATGTAATAGTGCAAAGTCAAGGGCACACATGCCATAACATGTATCCAAGGTTGTCCAAATAGTATGTTATAGTATAGCTCTCCTTCTACACTATAGGAGACCTCAATAATTATGTGGGGACCCACATGGATATGTAAGACAATAGTGCCCAATGTAGTAGCTATGGTATTGTTAAAGGAGCGGAGCACCACATTGGTTTAAGACATGCAATTTTTAGGAAGGGATAGTTGTTTGTAGGCATGGGTGGAGATAATATTAATACTATCCCCTCAATTGATTATGACTCTTTTGACATTCGTTTTATCGATATATGTGGTGATAAAAAGGGTATAATCCTGATGTTTAGGGTGTTGAAGTGGAATATATAAATCACTAAAGGAAATTAGGGAGATGGTGTTAAGAGAGCTAACCAAAGATACAAGAGGCTGGGGATCATTAAGATGTACCTCAACCACTTTCAAGGCACTAATAAAAGCTTGACGGTGTTGGGGTGAGTTTTGGATTAACTCATATAATGACATTTTCATAGGGGTTTGGTGAAGTTATTTAACCATTGAGTTTTGAATAACTTCTAAAGATGTTGGTTTTAGGACACCCAAGATAGAAGTCTTGGGATTTAGAGGAGGAGATTCTTTTTAGAAGGGATAAGCCTAATGGGTAGTGACCTTTTCCTTACCTTTATCCTTTTGATTTTATGACCGTGTGGCCACATTAGCTATGTTTATCTAAAACATAGGTGAAGGAGGTGGTAAAGGGGTATGACAACATCTTTGGGTTTAAATTTAGGTGGAATAATATGAGGCATTATGGATTCCATGGGTGGAATAGTAGGAAGGTTAATGGGAGTATCAACAAATAGAGTGTTGATATCAAAGTATTCCTAATGACTGCCATGAGATATTTATAACTCTCAGTATTATTTCTAGGTGAATGATGATATAAACACACTTGTATATCATCAAACCAAGATGGATTCAATCCAAGAGGGTTATAAGGATTAATGGGAGGAAGAATTATTCTAGAGGATTACAACAATTGACATAGAAAAAATATTTGAGAGCCTATGAGTGGGCTAGCACTTGTTGTTGTAATATGGGTGGACACCTTGTTTGGTTTAGGAGTCATGGGGGTGATTTTGTGTGGCACCTTTTTAGGTGGCAGTGGAGCCATGTGTTTTGATGACACTTTCTTAGTGGTAGGTGTCATAGTGTTAGATGTGAAAGACCTATTAGGTGGTAGAGTTAGTATTAGAGGTAAATTAGCCTTTATTTTCACTTGGATCGGTGATACCCCAACTAAAGTAGAGGGATGTGGTCCAAAAATTAAAGGAAAAGTTGAGAGTGGAAGAGGGAAGGATTGATGAGATCTAAGAAGCTTAACATTATTCCTTAGGTTAGGCCATAAAACTCTAAATTGTGGTTGAAGAGTCAGATCTAATTTTACCTATGGAAGAATTAGATTAGAGACTAGGCAAACACCTAAATACCTAATCTATTTTATTATGGTAGACACTTGTGAGGGTGAGGTTTCTTATGTAGATGGATGAGATTTTGGTGATTTTGGTGAAGAAGCTCTAAATTTATCAAAGACCTTAGGGTAAAGGGTAGTGAGAATATTGGTGGTAGAGGATGACACTTATTGTTTAGGATAAGGGGTTTTAAGTTAGTCCTAAAATTTTTCATGATTTAGCTTCATGGAGTCAAGAAATTCTAGATTTTATACTAATCATGAGAAGGGTTTAGATGAAGTTGATATAGGCCTTACAATTATTTCTTTATAAGGCTTAGGTTATTAAGAAAGAGGTAAATTTTTGGCCTCTGCTACCTCAAGCCAAAGATGAGAAAGAGTCATAACAAGGTCTTCTTCAATAGAGATGGGAGAAGAGGCATAGTCTTCTATAGGTGGGGGAGAGGTAGGTGAAAAAGGCTCCTCAAGGGGGTAGAGCGTAGGTATAATTTCCCCTTCAACATGTGGGTAAGGAATAGGTAAAATATGATCTTATATATGTAAAATAAGTGGTAAAATTGGTTGAATTAGATTAGGCACAATAGGTCTCTCATCTAATGTAGGGGTAGATAACACTGGCTCCTCTAGGTTCGAAGGTGGAGTGGATGGGGTACTACCTTCCATTTGTGGAGGATAGGTAGGTAAAGAAGGTTCCTTAAGAGGGTATATCATAAGAATTATGTTCCTCTTAACATGTAGTTGAGGAATAGGTAAGGCATGGTCCTCAAGTGGTAAGAGGAAAGGTAAAATGGTTGCTAAAAGAACTAGAAATATAGGCTCCTCTTGTGTAAAAAGGAGAGCTAAAGGAGTCCCTTCCTCATGTGGGAGTGGAAAGGGTGAAGTAGTTTCTTCTACTCAATGAGGAAGGATGGGAAAAATAAACTCCATCAATTGTGGGGGAAGAGTAGGTAAAATGGGTACCTCTTATTATGGGAGAGGTTAGACTGGAGGTAAAGGAAAGACCATATTGACTGTATGGATATTATGATCACATGAGTTATTAGTTATGGTCTAAAGATTATTTTGATTAAGTGAATGGTTAGGAAAAGGATATTTGAACACATCCATATTTTGATTAGCAGGCACATTAGGGTTATCCAAGATGAGATTACCCCTATCAAGCATGTCTTGAACAATGTTCTTGAATGTTTTACAATTATTAGAATTGTGGTCTTTGACTCGATGGTAGCCACAAAACTCATCCTCCTTGTACCAAGTAGGAATAAGATGGGAGGGATCAAACTATATAGGAGGCTTGATTTGAGGAAGGGTTATGGCTCCCTATTGTAATAATAATTTTTTTTTAAATGGAAGTCTATTAATCCCTAATGGGAGTGTATCATCTTTGTTTATACCATTATTGGAATTACTTGGTTAGATTTTGTGATGTTGAGGAATTAGGTTGGATTATGGTTATGGAAGAAGCTGATTTAATGACCACCACATTGGTGGAGCCTTTAGATTTTTGGTTAGAAGGAGAAGGTTTATAAGAAGGGGAGTAATTTGATTTGGATTAGAATTCTTACTATGTAACTTGAATTTATCTTCATCTATAGCCTGGATATTGAGTTTTTACACCATTATAAATGCTTCATCAAATATGAAGAAAGTTTGTACTCAGAGTGTGGATAAAGTGTTCTTAGCACATGTCCTTAATAAGAGCTCAATAAGTTTAGGTTGGGGTAAAGAGAAGGCTATTTGATTGATTAAGCCTCTCCAGAGAGTGACAAAATCTATGATAGACTCATCATCAAATTGTTTAATAGAATAAAGGTCTATAATAGAAACATTTTTAAAAATGTTGATAGAGAAATGGTCTAGGAATAATTATGCAAGTTGGGTAAATGAGAAAAGGGAGTACTAAGTTATAGAGCTATACCAATCTAGGGTAGCACCTAAAAAAGACATAGGGAAGGTGTGAAGTAGTAACACATCATCATTCCCTATTAAATAACAAGCATGTCTAAATGCTCACAAATGTTATTACAAGTCCTCTTTACTCTGTAAATGAGTAAATTTGGGGAGTTACCATTGGATTGGATAAGGGAAAATAGGCACAGAAGGATGGATGGGTTCATTACATATCTGATCATAAGATAACACATTCTTTGAACCTAACATGGATGTCTCTAGACTAGACATCTTGTCCATCATTATCCTAATGAGATATAGAAGGGAATTGGTCTCGGAGATACCCCCTAAGTTATAGGGAGCTTGATAAGAATTAAAATTAGCATATGACATGATTTCTATGGTTGTGTTGATGTAACATAGGGGTAGTGAGTCATAGGCTGAGGGGTATAAATAAAAGTGGTTTGTCCCGCTAGGTTAGATACAATGCTTTGGTTGAATGTTGTTATTGTAGCTTGGGTTGTTGGAATGGTTATATTGGGTGAAGGGTGAGTTTTAAATCATGTAATTATAGGTTTGAGATTAGACAATATGGGTATCACCAAATTTTGAAATGGGGTTAGACTTCATTGAACTTCTTGTGGTTGTGAAGGTAGGGAAGTCACAATAGGGGTTAGGTGAGACTAGGCAGTTGGTGATGCAAAATTTTGGACATTATTTATGGTTGGGTTACTTGTTGAAGTGGTGGTTTGAGTAACCATTGGGAACATAGTGGATACATATGAAATTGAATTTGTTTCCATTAGAGAAGTTGTCATACCATATAATGGGTCACCTAAAGAATTGTGGGTTTAGCTCATGGTAAGGTAATGTTGAAGGGCTGCCACATTACGATCAAGAAATATAGAAAAATATTGATCTTCTTTAGGAATAATGGGAATTTGGTTAGGGCTAAGAGTATGCTCTGTATCTAAAGTTTGCTCCATGATAGAATCAATAATAAGAGGGGAAGGTGGAAGTGGTTGCCAGCTTGCATAATCAACAAGAATTTTGGCTTGGGTTCACATCAATACCATGCAAGAAGAAGTATAAATAGTCTTAGAACTCTATATTATTGATAAAGTGAGGAAAATAAAAGTTTGGGTGTAGGTAGTTAGGTTGTTTTATCTTTCCATTTTGAGAAAAATAAAAATAACCAAATTACACAGTCACCAATGTTGATCACTTGATCAATGTTGGTAAGTTAAAGTTTACTGACATAGATGGATTTATTTAATGTCGGTCACTATAGCATCTCAAGAGAAGAAAAATATAATTTTTTAAAAACCTAAAGACAAAATATAAGAAAAATAGAGGATGAAAGAGGTCTATATAAGGAGGATGAACACTCAGAAAACTTGATATAATAGGTTATATAACCTAAGTATTATGAATAGTGTTGATTTTGTAAATCAATCAAAAAATGTCCTTACCAACTCAAAAATATAGAAGGCAAATAGAAAAGTAGAAAAATAATATATATCCACTAATTATTAACTCCTAGAGATTAATTTTAGTCTCATGTTGGCTTATGCCTTAATTAGATAGTGAGATGAAAGTTTAGTGACTTAAGGTACTAAAAAGAAATCTAGAGCTAGTTTCAAGTTAGTTTTGGTGCTCAAGAGCAAATATATGCTAGACTAGGTACATGGTTTGTTATAGGAGATTTCTCCCCACACTTTATGGACCTAAAGCCAAGCTAGGCCACTTATCTATAATATACCTTTTGTCTAGAGTTTATACTTCTCCAAAGAATGGAGTGGGTTCTCCCCTTAGTGGTGAAATCCAAGTAGGATAGCTATGTAGGGTGAGGTGATCCACTAGATGATGAAATCCTAATGGGCCTTATCTTAGGTGAGTTTAGATGTTTGTTTTTTTAGTATGGTTTGGTAGTGTAACATGGGTGTACTATGATTCATTCATAATGCTTGCAATTAACTAGGTGAGCTAATATGCAACAAGCAAATAATGAAGTGCAGTGAGTTTTAAACCCAAATCTGAAGTGTTTTGATTTGAAAGAAAATAATGATGAAATAGGAGAAGAGAATGAATTTCACTATCCTAATGTGCATGTATGAAATAGATAAAGAAGAGATTATTTTTAACTTGCAAGAAAAATGATAAGTTTCTTTTAGAGGTAAAAGAAAGAGATGATTGACAAGGAAGAAGAAATTTCAATTTATTGCCTTTAAACATAAAATAAAATGTTGAATATTTAATTTTGAGGAAAAAGAGAGGAATAAAGTGCAAGGAATGAAATTTTCACTATACTACACCTATATGAATGCTTAACATAAGAAATGAACCCAAAGAAAACTCTAGGGTCCCATTGGGCGTGCCAGAAATGTTTCACTAAATTTTGAATCTATTTGATGTTTAAGGAGAAACAAAGATGAAGGGTAGGGATTAGAGGATAGAGAGAACCTAGATTGGTTGTGTGTTGTATCTAGATGATGTTGAGCACTCCTCTTTGGCTAGGGAGGACTACCTGTGAATAAGAAATCACTACCACTAAAAAATATTTATTTATAGATATATGAGTGTGATTCCAAGGTACGTGCTTATTCCTAAAAATGTTAAACTTCCTTAAGGATGATAATCCACTTTTTGAAACAAAATGGTAATATATGACAAAATGAAAGAGAGAGTACGAGAGAGATATTCATACTATTATTGCAGTCTGAGTGTAGTAGAGAGTGACACAATGTAGGTAATGTGAGTTATTTATGTTTTTGGAGGTTGTTTGGTTAGGCTCAAGGAGGTTAGTGGAAATACATAGTCATTTATGTCAATTAAGGCTATCAATGTCAATAAGGAGATATGATTGATGTTAGTTATCTGATTGATGTCAGTAGGGGCAGTAAGTTCTTAGGAAGTTGTAGGAGACTTTTTTGAGTTGGGAGGTAGATGTTGGTCAAGTTTTTGAGGTTGGAAAGAGTCGTAAGGGAGTGGATAAGACTCAGGTGGGTCTAGATAGAGGGTTGGTATGTTTTAATTAGAGGGAAATAGGTGAAAGAGTTTTATAACTCCTTCACAAAGAGAGTTGGGATGTTCATAAAATGATAAATAGTATAACGTAAAGTAATTGTAAAATGACTATTTAAAGGAATTACAAAACACAGAGATATACTTAGTGAAATGGATGAACTATGAGTGTCAGATAGATGACTTTGATGAGGCATGTTTAAGTAATACATGAACAAAAAAGATAAGTTTGTTACTGGTTTAAAAAAATCCAAGCTTTGTGAAATATATCAATTCTTAATCTGGACTGATTTGTGTAGAGTAATGGTAAACCTAGATGTAGAAAGTCAAATGTCAAATCCTATATGCAAATGATTGAGTTTTTTTTATTTATACTGACTTAAATATTAGCTTGGAATTTGGCTTATGTAATTGATGTCAGTGATCCCATTGACATCGACCAAGGTTGACCGATGTCAGTGGCATGAGAATAGGTAAAAGGGATATTTTTAGCCTATTTTATATTCCTTCTCTTGCAAAGTGTGGTATCTATGAGAAAATGGTAAAAATACAAGTTTAAGAATGTAGTTAATTAGGAATTTATGTTAGGGGTGAGAAGTAATTATTAGTTAGGATTAGGGGACTAAGTCTTGAGGTGACTCAGAGGGTAAGAATTAGTCTTAAGATGAGGTGGTCAGGTAAGGTGACAAAAGTAGTTTTAAATTAACTTAATTAAATATAATTAAATATGTTTAAATTAATTAAATGTGTGAGGGGTGAAAACATTGGTTAGGAAGGATAATTATTAAAAGGGTATCGAGGGGGGTTTCAACATAAGGAATTATGCATGTGTGTGATGTAATTTTAGTGTCTTCATTTTATTCAAAAAACAATCCAAACTAGAGTAGTAATATTGAGGCTAAAATGTACAATTGAAGACAAACAAGATCCCTAAGGGTTTATTCACACTTGCAAGTATTTTTAATGATGATGATTAGTTAAAGAAGGAAAAGGTAAACATGTATACTAAACAAGAAAAATATGAGAGTACAAATCTTCAAAGATAATTTTCTTATTCTTGGGAAGGTGTGTACTAAAGAAGAAATATATGCTTTCATTAAATTATCTAAATAATTTTTTGATATATTTGCATGGGAATATAGTGATTTAAAAGGTTTTGATCCAAATATATCTCAACATATCATAGAGTTAGATGAGAATTATAATCTTATAAATAAAAATCAAAGGCCAATCAATCCTAAGATTGAGCCTCTTATGAGAAAGGAGCTTACAAAATTTATTGATTCTAAGATCATTTTTCCTATTAAGCATTCATCTTTGTTGGAAAACTTATCCCTCCTAAGGAAGAAGAATAGGGAGATCAGGTTATGGGTTGACTTTAGATATTTGAATAGATTTTCCTTGAAAGACCATTATCCTCTTCCTTCTATGGAGTAAATTTTACAAGTTGTGGTAGGTAAGGAAAGGTTCTCACTCTTTGATGGATATTCAAGATAAAATCAAATTTTGGTAAAGGAAGGAGATCAATTCAAGATAGCCTTTACCTCTAATGGGGAACACATAATTATAGTAAAATGCCTTTGCATTTGTCTAATAGTGGGACAACCTTCCAATGTGTAATGGATATCACTTTTTAAGGCTTAATAAATGATATAGTGCTAGTTTATCTTGATGATATCGTGGTCTTCTCCAAGGATGAAAAGGATCATTTGAATCATCTTAGGAATATTTTTGATAAATTTATAGAGTTTTGAATCTCTCTTAATCCAAAGAAGTGTGTGTTGGCTGTTTATGAAGGTAAACTTTGGGACACATTATTTCAAATAAAGGTCTATCCATAGATCTTAAAAGTGTGAGTGCAATTTTGGCATTGACTTTACCCAAATGCAAGAAAGGTTTGCAAAGCTTCTTTGGAAAAATTAATTTCATAACGACGTTTATTCTTGATTTTCCTAATTTAATCAAACCTCTAACCTCTATGCTAAGGAAAGACGAAGTCTTTACTTGGACAAAGAGAAGGAAAGAGAGTTTTTAATATATCAAGCAAGTTATTTCTCAAGATCCAACTCTTGAAAGTCATAATTTCTCAAAGTATTTCAACTTGTATACTTTTGGAAATGAACAAGTAATCTCTACCATGCTCAATTAATCAAATGAAAAAAACTTGGAGCAGCCTATTGCCAAATGTCTATTGGCTGTTTATGAAGGTAAACTTTGGGACACATTATTTCAAAGAAAGGTCTATCCATAGATCTTAAAAGTGTGAGTGTAATTTTGGCATTGACTTTACCCAAATGCAAGAAAGATTTTAAAAGCTTCTTTGGAAAAATTAATTTCATAACGACGTTTATTCTTGATTTTCCTAATTTAATCAAACCTCTAACCTCTATGCTAAGGAAAGACGAAGTCTTTACTTGGACAAAGAGAAGGAAAGAGAGTTTTTAATATATCAAGCAAGCTATTGCTCAAGATCCAACTCTTGAAAGTCCTAATTTCTCAAAGGATTTCAACTTGTATACTTTTGTAAATGAACAAGTAATCTCTACCATGCTCACTTAATCAAATGAACAAAACTTGGAGCAGCCTATTGCCTTTTTTAGTCAAGGATTGGAAGGCTATGAGGTAAGGTACACGTATGTAGAGAAGCAAGTACTTTCAATTATTATAAGATTGAATAATTCTAGGTACATTTTATCTAAAAACAAGATTCATATATTTTTACCTCATCCTAATTTCAAAGATTTCATTTTTAGTAGATATTTGAATGAAAAAGGGCTGGTTGGATTACAAAAGTAATGGAGTATGATGTGGAAATAAAGATAACCAAGATAGTGAAAGGGAAGGGATTATGTGAAAAAATTGCTTCAAATTTAAAGGAACAAAAAGAAGCTATTTTATCTTTTCAAGATGATCTTATGATAGATGCATCCTTACTAGTGAGGAGTTGGACACAAGAAATGATAAATTTTCTTCAAACTGGTGAATGCCCACAAGGCCTAGATAGAGCCAAAAGAAGGTACTTCAGATTACAATCTATTACTTATGTACTTGTTGATGGAGTATTATTTAGAAAATATTTATTATATGTACTATTGAGATGTGTTGGATCAGATTAGGTTGAGAATATATTGTTAGAGTTTTATGATGGACTACTAGGTGGTTACTCTGTTCCAAGGACAATAACTACCAAGATTATGATAATTGGTTATTTTTAGCCTATTTTGTTTAAAGATAATCATAATTGGTTAAGAAAATGTTAGAAATGTGTTTTATTTGATGGAAAGTAAAATCTTTCAGCTTTACCTATTCATCCAATACAAGTAGACCAATCCTTTATGCAATGGGGTTTAGATTTCATAAGCTTAATCAACCTACCTTCTAGTGTTGGTCACAAGTGGGTGTTAGCTGCCACAGATTATTTACAAGATGGGTGGAGGATATATATCTTAATGAATAAAATGAATGTTTAGTTTTGGAATTTTATGAAAGCATAGTGACAAGATTTGGAGATCCTTCAACAATCATTTCAAACAATGCACTAGTATTCCTTGGAACCAAGATAAGTGAGTGTGCTTTGAAACATAGTATTTATCTTAGTACTTATTAAAAATATTATCCAAAAGGGAATGGACTAGATGAGTCCATTAATAAGAATCTAATTAGGATTATCAAGAGAACAATAGAGGAGAACCAAATAACCTAGCATTATAAATTAAAGATACCTCTTTGGGATGATAAAATCACCCCCAAAGAGAGCCATTAAAAACTCACCATATACACTTTTTTATGAAATATAAGATATATTTCCTATTTCACTTGAATTACTAGATTTAGATCTCACTTACCAGCTAGAGTTGATGGAAAATGAAAGTATGGAGGTCAGATTATGTGAGTTGATTGATCTTGAAGAAATAAGTGATTAAGATATGTACACTATGAGAGGTCACCAAGATCAAATAAAGAGATATTTTTATAAGAAATCCATGTCAATAATCTTCAAAGAGGGATACATTATTATAAAGTGGGATGAAGATAGGTTTAACAAGAAAACACACAAAGTTTGATGCTTTGTGGAGTGGCCCTTATATCATCACTTAATGCAAGCAACACAATGCTTTCCAACTCTCAAGGTTGGATGGAGAGGAGATTCATATCATAGTTAATGGGATATATCTTAAACATTAATAATAAATTCCTCCTCTCTCTTTATACATAACTCCTATTTTTCTTGTTTTCCCTAAGTGCTTATTCACAAGTGTGAGTCTTGTTGGTGTCTTGATTTGTTTTGTGTTGTTTGGTGTGGTGTGGTCATTTTGTGTGTGTTTTAGGAAATTATTTACTATTTTTATTAAATAATTCATTGACTTCTTAATCCCATGGATAATATAAGGCTACTGATATTTAGTAAAGTAAGCATATTACCCCTATGAGTCACCATTTTGTTGATCAAATTTGACCCTATAGATCAAATCAGGACCCATCTACGTAAAAAAATTATCTTTAGATGTTTTTAAGTGTCTATTATTTTTTCATAGGGTGTGTTATAATCTCTTTTATATAATTTAATTCCACTTTATCCTTGATCATTGGCTAATTACTTTATGTGTCATTTTGAGTCACTTAATTGCCATTTAGGGGTCATTTATGAAAGTGGCATGGTTTTCAAGGTGTCTAAGTGTCTTAGTTTTCCTTAAAATGTCTAATAAGTTATATTACTTGTCAATAATGTTAGTCCCATCTAAAAATTGTGGGTTATCTACTTGAAAATCAAGAAACTAATTGAAAAGGGAGGAGTTTAGCACTTGTACAGCCCATAAGGGAATGAAACACATGGGAAAATATCATGTAATGAATATTAATCTTCCTCAAACTCATCTCATAAATTTACATGATTTTTAAGTGGTAAAAAGGGTCCAAAACCATTTTGATTCTTCTTCACCCCTCTAGACACACATAACCATTCAATAGGTTTATGCTTAATACAGCCAGTTGAAAAAATTTTAGGGAAAACACATTTGGGATGTGAAATTAAACTTATAGAGATTAATTTCCATAATTTTTTTTCAAGGATTGGTAAACCATTATTTATAAATCATCTCTAACAAGTTGACTATGTTTTTGTGCTCACTGTTTCTTATACCCTATAGGTTTTACTCTAATTTAGACAAGTCTGTATAATAAATTTAGTGATGTTGATTCCATATGATGTTGTATCTATATTTTACTACTCCGTATACCTAGTTTCATGTTTCAAGGTGTTTGTATAAGCCAAGTATCTCAAGGTTGTAAGAGAAGACACCATTTTGTCTTATAGGTAGATTTTCATCATTTATAGAATATCCATACTTTTGTAATGACTTCAATGGGGTTTGATAGGTTAATTAACATGTTTATAATGTATTATTATTCCATTAACATTTAAATATCATTCTCCAAATCAATCTTCCATAGAGTTACAATCACAAGTGAGATGCATTCAGTTTACTCCATGACTGTCATGAATTGTTAACCAAGGGAGCTAGGTTAAACTATTTAACACATCCATGGGGATATAATTATGGTATTTATAGGTTTAATTCATTAAAATATAATAAAAAATCAACTAAAATTATTTCACTTGGTAGAAGAGGGACTGTGACAGTCAACACAATCACCCACATAGTATTTTACCATTGACATACACCTATAGGTGCTTGTAGAAAGGTTAAAACATTAAAATGAAGTGTGAGATATTATATCAAGATTTACCAAATATTAATATTTAATTTTAATAAATTTATGGGATATAAATTGGCTATGAAGTCAAATTCCTTTAATACATGGACCATTTCATACTTACTGCCTATATGTAACTCAAAGTGCACCTACAGGTACCCTCATGGAAACCAATCATATTGGGAGGGAGTATTTGAGTTGAGCAAGGTTCTTGATTATGAAAATAGTATATTTTTTAATTTTTGAGATTTGTCTAAAAATCATTAAAGCCTAAATATAATTCATATTGTCCACACTTCTACCCACTACCTTTACATTAAAAAATGCCCACTTATAGGTCGTGTCACAAAGAGCTAAGGAGTTATTTTAAAGCATTGAAAAAAGTGATGGAACCTTCCTTAGAGTCATATCATGTGGTTTTGTTCATGTAATAACTATTTAAAGTTTCATGTTGGTAAATTTAATTGTAAATCACCTTCTAATGTGAGCTGACTGAGTTTAGGGACATTTTCCCTAAAAGGTAAAAATAGAGGTTGAAGCCATTTTATGAAAGTCATAAAAAAGTTACTAAGACTCTTAGTGCATATAAATGACTATGTATTGTAGTCCCCACATAGGATTATAAATTTAAAAAATAAAGAAGTGTTTTGGTCATCTAGTTTTCTTGCTAGAGAGTCCCAAAGTTGCATTTTTATGCACTAAACTTAGTCAATATCATCTACAGGTTTTTGACCCCAAAGAGACCTCTTCACCCAAGACTATAAAGCTAGATCATACCACCATGATTGAATGGTTAAAAATAGTTGAATGTGGAATTTATGGTCTAAAGTATCATCAAAATAATATGATATACTATGTTTTGGGTCTTATACTCACCTACAGGTTTCCTTTTGCCTACGAGGTTGACCTATAGTTGTTTGTTAGCTTCTATACCATCCATAACAAGGACTTAAGCAGGGAAAAACTTACATTGGTATATAGAAGATGAATCCAAATGGATCAATATATTAAAATTTTATGTGAAACCTATTCCAAGAATAATCTTCATCTATAGGACCCTACACAACCAATTGTAGATAATTGTGAAAGGCAGTGAGCAAAAAGGGTAATGCTCTTAGTGTTGGTATATCCCAAAGATGAATTAATGAGTCCAAATAATTGATATATGATCTTTTAAGGTTCAAATATGGCTCATGCACTATTTTAAAGTCTAATTCATGTAAGGCCATCTATAGGTACAATGCCTTGGAGTAGAACACAATAAAAAAATGCACTCAAACCTGATTAATCAAGGTGTAGAAGGGGTATCTAGTAGTTTAAAGTGATGAAAAATAATATAACATATTCAAAATTATGTTTATGCTCTAAAAATTCTCTTACCAATGGAAATAATGTAAAAAATACCATAATCAAACCTTGCACATAGGTTGCCTTTTCAAATTCTATCTTGGGTTTTGCAGAAGGTAGAGGGTCAATGATATGAGAAAAGGCTGAAGTTTTGTGTATAATTCATTAAAAACATGGATAATCCCATCAAAAATTCACTTTTTATGAATAAATAGGGGAAGTTATCTCTATTTTGTCTCAAATAAAGGGCACTCTCCTTGAGTGCAAACTAGTAGGTTTTGAATAAGGAGGGTGAAAAGGGTGGACCAGGAGATAATTGAACATTTAAATAAGGTGTGGAAATATGAATCACACATATTATAACACAAATAACATTTCATAGAGTGAAGAATACTAACAGGGTGGTCTAGACCCTTAAGGTTGTAGTTAGGTCTATTAGGTAGGGTTTAGGCCTAAAATCCAAATGAGATGTCAATTTCAAATCTAAAAATAGGAGAGAATTTAAATAGATTATAACATTATTTTAGGGTCATTTTATATGTGACAAATCTTCTGTAATGCAAATAAGTCACAAAGAAGGCCAATTTTAGCTCAAAGACAACATTAGGCTTGTGTAAATGGAAGGAAAGGCTCAAGTAAACAACTTGAGATGCTCACATCTCCTTTGACACTTTGCATGGAGATATCATAATATTTTAGGAGTTTTTATGGGTATTTAAAATTACTCTTGTGGAATTTTTTGGTAGTTATAACATTGTATCTTTATGAACAAAGCCTAAGAGCAAAAAGGACCTAAAACCCTAATAAACTCTAGATAAGGACCTGACTGGGAAAAAGAAAATGGAGAGATATCTAAATGGGATGGAATGACCATGAAAGTGGATGGATGTTTTATAGGACTCTTTAGGTCTCCTCCCCATTAACTTTTACACTACCTTACCTATTCTGATATGGTACATGATTGCTTTCTTTGACTATTTTTTACATTGTGTAGGTTCCAAGGTCTTTAAAGAGGAACACTCAACTTTGACATTGATTTCAAGACATATTATAACTCAATATTACCATTTAAAGATTTATAAAATATCCTAAGTGTCCCTTCAAGCAACTTCATCTTAGCCAATCAAAATTGGCAAAGTAAATAGGATGGTGAGAAGTGTGAAAAATTCAAGTGGGAGCCTATTTAAGGTGTACCTAAGAATTTTAAGGACATTGATGGTATTTAAAAGTCTCATACACTCCATTTCATGTATTTTCATGGAAAATTGAAGCTATTTTTTAGGCTACATGTGAAGGGTGTCTGAAAAGGGAGTTTCTTTGACTATAAGTAGTGATACCTCACTTTTAGAGGAATATAAGTGATTAGGAATTAAAAAAATGCATGAAAAATCATGTACACAACCCATCCCTCTTAGGTAAATATTTATATCTATCCTTATTCAATTTCCATACATTTAAATAGAGCTAAATGATGAAGATAGGTTTCTTATGTAGAATCAAGAGTTTGACACCACATCTTATGAATTGCATAGTTTGGAGAGCCATTTATCCTATCATAACTTGCATGTTATATACCATACTTCATTATTATGCACATCTAACTCCTATTCTTAGCATCATAAGTGTCCAAGTGACCTTTGGACTTCATTTTTCTCACTTCTCTCTTAAATTTTATAAATAGTGACTTTTTGAGCTCTTTGAGGTAGCCTCCATTAGTTAATGGTGAAACCTTGGCCATTTTTTAATTTTAATGTATCTTTAAGAAATAATAAATTTAATTTTACTAATTATACTATGCATGATTTAGTATTGTTGCAATCTTATTGATCTTGTCTAGTAGAATGTAGTCTTTTCTAGCATGTTATCTTTGATTGTCTACCAAGTGTGTAAAAGAGTAATTATTACAAGTATTTTTTATTTTTATTTATTAGTGTATAAGAATTTTATTAAAAAAATTATGATTTTATTCTAAAAAATATCATCATTATCCCTCCTATGCATCAATATACATCTTAAACCTAGCATATGAAGCATTAATGTAACAATCTGTCTTGAGTTGTGAGTTATGTGTGAAAGAAGCTTTGATTTTCTATAAATAGTATAAGTTTAGTCAATAGGGGGAAAATAATTATTGTTACATCAACTTTTATATTTTTTATTTTATTTTCTTAACTCTTTTCAATCAAATTTTATAAGTAAGGACGTGTTCAAAGAGTGCATTAAGGGAACTAGCCCTTCTAGAGATTCGTCTCACATATTAGTTACCCATAGCTTATGAGATGTTTCCATTGTGCCACTTTTATGGGGAGAGATGAAAAATCTCCTCAAGGGGTGAAAATCCAAGTGAAAACAATTTTTTTCATGCCCAATGGGACTCTAAGTCCTAGAAGATTGTCCAAGATTGGTGCTGATCTTGACATAGTTACATCTATAAGAACATCAATATTCAATACCTCAAAACTCCACTAAGATTTAAACTCTTTGGTTGCTGATAAATCCTAATTTTCCATTCCAAAGGTTCCCAGTATGTCTTCTTCTAAAGGTATACATTTGAGTTTGTGCAATTGCCTTATTATTCTATCAAGAGGTTGAGATTTCTGAATACTCATCCTTCTTTGAGGAGTTTTATTTTTAACGAACCAAGTAGAAGTATCTTATTTGTTTCAACCCCTAATAATCATAATATAAATTATAATATGGATATAAATCTACCTTTTTTATCCTTCACTAGATCATCTCCTTTGAATCATTCCCAATATGAATAAATTCTTGGAGTAGCCATTAAAAGTGTTCCATGTTTTAGTGGAGAAGACACTACCACTCCCATTGAAAAAATTAGAAACATGGAAAACTTATGAAATATCCATAATAACACTCAAGAGAATGTATCCATTAAGCTATTGACATTATCTTTCAAAGGGAAATCTTTATATTGGTATGGAACTCTACCTCATGCTTTCATTACTTCATGAGATGAACTAGGAAATCAATTATCTAAGAGGTTTGAAGAGAAGAGTGATTATTTATCACTAGTTGAGAAATTGAATACTATCAAGAGGGCTCCCCAAGAGTTCATTCAATATTTTAATTCTATATTTCAAAATACATGCTATATGATCTTAACCCTTGTGAGATCCACTCTAACTTATACCTTCTTGTATTACCTAAAGGCATTAAATAGTGATGTAGCCATGATGATCCAATCTATGGGTGTGAATACACTACCTAGTACCGATGAGATAGATATAAATTCTAATAATTTTCTTGTTTAAGTGGGAAATATTTCTCCTAAACCACCAATGCCATTATTTCTTAATTTATAGCCTCCTAGTTAAGTTGCATTACCTACCTTTTCTCCTTTTCTTAATAGGCAAGATAAGTTTTCCCTTTCCCCTACCAATGAGATTCTTGAAGTCAAGAGTTTGATTCAAAGTTTTGGTAATTAGTTGGTTTCTCTCAAAAAATAACAAGCCCAAAATTACAGGCCTTATTTTCCTTACAATTAGTTTGGACAAGCAATTAAGCTTCCTTTTCAAGGTAATGCTCAAGGGCAAGGTTAAATAAATCAATCTATACCTTACCAAAGTTTAAATACTAATTCCACATAATATTATAGATCTCTTATTCCTATTCAAAACAATCTTGTTTAAGAACAAGCATGGTACCCTTCTTATGACCAAAATCAAGGCCAAGTTGCATATGCTAATGAAATGCCTAGTTAATCCATGACAATGAAAGGTATTAAAGTACCTAAAGTTCCCAATTTTGATGTGCCAATACAAAATGTAATTTATAATGGAAAAACACAACCTGATTCTGCTCTTATGAAACATTTAGAGGAAGAATTTTTGCCATAAATTAGTTGGGAAGTTCAAATAATGTGAATGCTAGTGTATCCTCTAACACTAGATCTAAGAAGAGGGATATTGTAGAGACACAAGGGAAAAGCCAAGGAATTTTTTTGATTCATTGATCATCCCAAATAGTGGTGGGTCTAACTCAGCTCCTAAGGTGTAGGAAAATTAGAAATTTCAAAATTCAATATTAACGCTTATGCATCCATCTTCACATGCTACACCAAAAGGTACTAGTGCTCCCAAAGAGAAATTCAAGATGAACAATCCTTATATCAGTGTTGTGGATAAAATTAATAAGTAACACATTAATATTTAATTATGAGAATCATTAAAATTACCAGGACAAAAGGATATTTTCCAAAAGGAATTACTTGGACTAAGTAAATTAGGTGGATAAAAAAGGACATAAAATTTTGTTTTGGTGAAGGTAACTTAGTCTATTGATGGATAAGTAAATAAAATTGATAAAAATCCTACTTTTTATCTATCCTTGATCATTGGTGATTATTTAGTTCACAATTTTATCATAGATAGTAGGGCCAGTACCTCAGTGATGCCTAAGTCAATATCAGATTAACTAGGCCTCAAGTATGAACCAATGGCTAAAGGAGTTATATAAATATATGGGTCACCAACAAAGACCTTGGGAGTAGTCAAGAATCTAAATTTGAATTTACACAATTTTCCTAATTTCTCCATATCTCATGATGTGGTTATTGTAAATTTACCCCCATAATTTGCTCTTTGTTTGTCAAGAGAGTTTACAACCAAGATAGGTGGATAGTTGGTAGTAAATTAGTCACACATGATTTTGAAAACAAGGTATGGTACCAAGGTAAATATTGAATTAGAATCTCTTCATCATAATAATTTAGAGCCCTATATTCCTAAGGTTTTAAACATCAATTATACTATTCTTGATGAGGAAGAGATTTACATGGATCAATCTCCAACTTCTTCTCTTTAAGTAGTTTCTAATATACATCTATATAAATGGGGAGCTAAACACTATGAACATGATCCTTATAGATTCATAGAAGAAACTAGTCTTAGAGTGTATTATCTTCATGAAAAATGATCTTTCATGCCCAATTTGATGAAGCCAAATGAGACTATGGAAAATATATGGAAACATCTTTTTTATGGGTTAAGAAGCAAGGTTGGATTAGGTGGTGGAGCAATGTTGGTATCTCCATCCAATGAAAGGTATTACTCTACTTTCATATTTCACTTTGATTTTACTTGTAATGTAATAGAATATGAGACCCTCATTTATGGCCTTGAGTGGAATAAGAAAAGAAGTGTGAAGGAGTTACATGTTTATGGTGATAGTGAGTTGCTTATGAATCAAGTGAGAGGAAAAAATATGACTAAGAAATATTTGCTTAAATCATATAAGCATAGAGTGTGGGATATTGTATAATATTTCCAATATTTCAACATTCAATCTATACCAAGAGAATATAACAAATATGTTAATAGGTTGGCATCCATTAGAGCTCAGTTTGATATTCTAAATTAGATACGAGATGACAATAAACAACCTCATATAAAATTGATTGTAAGTCCTTCTATACCTGATAATGTCACTAATTGTCAAATATTTGATAGGGATAAAAAAAAATCTCTTTTTCTACAAGAGGAGGCTAAGTTTTCCTCAAAAAATCAGTCCAAACTACAATAGTAATATGGAAGGAAGATTGTACAATTAAAGACAAATAATCTCCCTAAGGGTTTAGTAACACTTGAAATTATTTTTAATGATGATGATCAGTTAAATAAGGAAAAGGTAAGCATGTATACTAAACAAGAAAACTATGAGAGAGTAAAAAACTTCAAACATAAGTTGCTTACTCTTGGGAAGGTGTGTACTAGAGAACAAAGATATGCTTTCATTGAATTATGCAAAGAATTTTCTGATATCTTTACATGGGAATATGGTGATTTAAGATGTTTTGATCCAAATATATCTCAACATATGATATATTTAAATAAGAATGTTAATCCTATCAATAAAAATCAAAGGAAAATCAATCCTAAGATTGAACCTCTTATGAGGAAGGAGTTTACAAAGTTGATTGAGTGTAAGATCATTTTTCCTATTAAGCATTCATCTTGGTTGGCAAACTTAGTCCTCATAAGGAAGAAGAATGGGGATATCAGGTTATGTGTTTAATTTAGATATTTTAAGAGATTTTACTTGAAGGACCATTATCCTCTTCCTTCCATGGAGTAAAATTTTCAAGTTATGGTAGGTAGTGAAAGGTTTTCACTCCTTCATAGATATTTAGAATATAATTAGATATTGGTAAAGGAAGGAGATAAATTCAAGACAACATTTACCACTAAATGGGGCACATATGCTTATAGGAATATGCCTTTTGGTTTGTCTAATTATGGGAAACCTTCCAACATGAAATGGATATGCTTTTTCAAGGCCTAATAAAAGATATAGTGATGGTGTATCTTGATGATATCACTATCTTCTCCAAGGATGTAAAGGATCATTTGAATCATCTTAGGAAGATTTTTGAGAAATGTAAAGATTTTGGAATCTCTCTTAATCCAAATAAGTGTGTGTTTTTTTTCATGAAGGCAAACTTTTTGGGCACGTCATTTCAAAGAAAGTTCTATCCATAGATCTTAAAAGGGTGAGTGCAATCTTGGCATTAAATTTCCCCAAACACAAAAAATATTTGAAAATATTCTTTAGAAAAATAAATTTAATAAGGAGTTTTATTCCTAATTTTTATAATTTAGTCAAGCTTCTAACCTCTATGCTAAGGAAATATGAAGTGTTTACTTGGACAATGAGAAGGAAAGTGAGTTTTGAATATATCAAGCAAGTTATTGCTAAATCTCCAACTCTTGTAAGTCTTGATTTATCAAAGGATTTTAAATTGTATAAGTTTGTAAATGAAAAATTAATATATACCATGCTCACTAAATCAAATTTAGAAAACTTGGAACAAGCTATTGCCTTTTTTAGTTAAGGATTGGAAGGCTATGAGGTAAGGTACACTTATGTAGAGAAGAAAGTACTTTCAGTTATTAAAATCTTAAATAAGTTTAGGCACATGTTGTCTAAAAAAAGATTCCTATATTGGTACCTCATCCTAATGTTAAGGACTTCATTTTTAGAATATATTTGAAAGAAAAAAAGGGTTGGTTGGATTACAAAAGTAATGGAGTATGATGTAGAAATCAAGACAACCAAGCTAGTGAAAGGGAAGGGATTATGTGAACACCTTGATTCAGATTTAAGGGAACAAAAGGAAGATATTTTATCCCTTTAAGATTATATTATGAAAACTTCATACTTACCAATGAGGATTTAGACACAATAAATGATTATTTTTTTCAAACTGGTGAATGCCCACAAGGCCTAGATAGAGCCAAAAGAAGGTACTTCAGATTACAATCTACTCCTTATGTACTTATTGATGGAGTATTATTTAGAAAATATTTATTAAGTGTACTATTGATATGTGTTGAATTATATTGGTTTGAGAAGATATTATTTGAGTTTTATGATGGACGAGTAGGTGGTCACTTTGTTCCAATTACCATAACTACCAAGATTATGAGAGTTGGTTATTTTTGGCTTAATTTTTTTAAAGATAATCATGATTGGTTAATAAAATATCATAAATGTGATATATTTTATGGAAATAAAAATATATTAACTTTACCTCTTCATATAATATAAGTAGACTAACCCTTTATGTAATGGGGTCTATATTTCACAGGCTTAATCAACCCACCTTCTAGTGTTGGTCACAAGTGGGTGTTAGCTACCATAGATTATTTTAAAAGATGGGTGGAGGTGTTAACTCTCAAGGAATAAAATGAAAGTTTAGTTTTGGAATTATATGAAAACATAGTGACAAGATTTGGATCTCCTTAAATAATCATTTCAAACAATACACTGGCATTCCTTAGAACCAAGACAAGTGAGTGTCCTTTAAACATGGTATTTATATTAGTACTTCCTCAAAATATTATACACAAGGGAATGGACTAGATGAGTCCAATAATAAGAATATAATTAGTATTATCTAGATAAAAATAGAGGAGAACCAAATAACTTGGCATTCTAAATTGAAGATAACTCTTTGGGCTGATAAAATCACCCCCAAGAGAGCCATTGGAAACTCACCATATAGACTTGTTTATAGAAAAGAAGCTAGATGCATATTTCACTTGAATTACCATGTTTATATCTCAATTATTAGATATATTTTATGGAAAATGAAAGTATGGAGGTCATATTATGTGATTTGATGGAGCATGAAGAAACAAAGGATCAATCTATGCACACTATGAGAGATCACCAAGCTCAAACAAATATATATTTTTATAAGAAAACAATGACAAGAATATTACAATAAGGAGACATTATAAATTGGGATTAAGATATGGCTAAGCTTAGAAAACAAACAATTTTTTATGTTTTGTGGAGTGGCCCTTATGTCATCACTCAATGCAAGCAACACAATGCTTTCCAAGTCTCAAGGTTGGATGGAGAGGAGATTAATATCCTAATAAATGGGATCTATATTAAACATTGATACTAAATTCCTAATCTCTATTTTTACATAGATATTATTTTTCTTATTTTACCTAAGTTATTGTGCACATGTGTGAGTCTTCTTGGTGTCTTACTTTGTTTTATGTTGTTTGGTGTAGTGTGGTTGTTTTGTGTGTTTTAGGCAATTCCTTACTAGTTTTATTCAATAATTCATTGGATCAATTGGATCATGGATAATATAATGCTACTAATATTTATTATATAAGGCATACTATCCCTATGATCCACCATTTTCTTGACCAAATTTGACCCTACAGGTCAAATTAGGACCCCTATAGGAAAAAAAATTGATCTTTAGATGTTTATGAAGGTCTAATATTTTATCATAGGGTGTGTTATAATATATTTGATGTAATTTAATGCCACTTTATCCTTTATCATGGTATAATTAGTTTATGTGTCATTTTGAGTCACTTAGTTGCCATTTAGGGGTCATATATGCAAGTGGCATGGTTTTTAAGGGGTCCAAGTATCATATATTTCTATCAAACATCTAAGAAGTTAGATTCCCTATCAAGAATTTCAGTCCCATTTGAAACTTGTAGGTTATCTAAATAAAAATTAAGAAACCAATTGAAAAAATCATATAAGTGATTTAAATACCTTGGAAGCTCTAAAAAGTTTCCAAAACCATTTTGCTTCTTCTTTGCCCTTCTAGACACAAAAAACTAGTTAATAGGTTTGTGCTTAGTATGGTAATTTAAATAACTTCCAAGACAAATTAATTTTGGAGGTGAAATTAAACTAAGATATATTAATTTAAATAAAAAAATTTCAAGGATTTGTAAACCATGCTTTATGAATCATCTTTAACAAGTTGACTATGTTTTTTGGCTCACTATTTCCTACACCCTATAGGTTTTACTCTAATTTGGATAATTACATACAATAAAGTTGATGATGTTGATTATACATGATTTTAAATCTCTCCTCTAATTCTCCTTATGCCTAGTTTCATGTTTCAAGGTGTTTGGATGAACCAAGTATCTCAAGGTTGTAATAGAAGACACCATTATATGTTGTAGGTAGATTTCCATCATTTCCAAAATATTCATGATTTGGTAGTGACTTCAATGGGTGTTTAAAATTTAATTATCATGTTTATAATTTATTATTAGTCCACTAACCTTTAAATCTCATTTTCCAAATTAATATTCCATAGAGTTGTAGTCACAAGTGAGATGCAGTCAATTTTCTCCATGGCTGTCATTCATAGTCAACTAAGGGATCTAGGTTAAAATATTTAACATGTCCATGGAGATATAATTATGATATTGAGAGTTTGAATATATTACCATAGCAGAAACAATCAAGTAAAAGTATTTTACTTGGTAGAAGAGGGATTGTGACAGTCAACATAATCACCCACACAGTCTTCTACCATTGATATGCACCTATAGGTGCTTGAAAAAAGGTTCAATCATTAAAATGAAGTGTGATAGCTTATCTAAAGATTTAAAAAATATTATTATTTAATTTTAATACATTTATGGGATATAAATCAACTATTAAGGTAGATTCCTTTAATACATGGACCATTTCATACTTATTGCCTATATGCAACTCAAAGTGCACCTATAGGTGCCCTCATGGAAACCAATCATGTTGGGAGGGAGTATTTGAATTGATAAAGGTTATTGAATATGATAAGAGTCTATTTTTTAATTTTTAAGATTTGTCTAAAACTCATTAAAGCCTAAATACAATGTACATTGTCCACACTTCTACCCACTACCTATACATTAGGAAATGTCCACCTACAAGTGGTACCACAAAGAGCTAAGGAGTTATTTTGAAGCATTGAAATAAGTTATGGAACCATCCTTGAAGTATTATCATGTGTTTTTTATCATGGAAGACATATTTGAAGTGTTAAGTTGGTAAATTTAAGTGTAAATCACCTTCTAACATGAGATGACTGAGTTCAGGGACATTTTCCCTAAAAGGTGAAAATAGAGGCCTGGGCCATTTTGTCAAATTAATATAACAAGGTTAATAAGAGTCTTAGTGAATCTATATGAATTTGTCTTGTACTATCCACATAGGAGTCCAAATTTCAAAAATAAGGAAGTGTTTTGGTCATCTGGTTTTCTTGCTAGAGAAGCCCAAAGTTACACTTTTATGCACTAAACTCAGTCAGTATCATCTATAGATTTTTGACCCCAAAGAAAGCTCTTCACCCAAGGTTTCAAAACTATAGCATACCACCATGATTGAATGGTTTAAAATATTTTAAAGAGGAATTTATGTTCTAAAGGATCATCAAAAGAAGATGATATATTGTGTTTTGGGTCCTATACTCACCTATAGGTTTCCTTTTGCTTAAGAGGTTAACTTATAGTTGACTATTAGATTCTATACCATCCATAAAAAGGAATTAAGTAGATAAAAAATTAAATTGGTCTATGTAATATGAATCCAAGTGCCTTAGGATATTAAAAGGTGATGCGAAACTTATTCCAAAAATAATCTTCATCTATAGAACCCTACCTAGCCAACTATATAATGTGAGAGGTAATGAGAAAAAAGGGTAATGTTATTAATGTTGGTATATCCCAAACATGAATGAAAAATTAAAAATAATGTATGGATTATCTTGGAAGGTTTTAAGAGGGCCCATGCATTTTCTTCAAGTCTAATCTATGCAAGGCCACCTATAGGTACAATGCCTTAGAGCATGATACAATGAAAAAAAGCACTCAAACATGATCAATCAAGGTGTGGAAGGGGTATGTAGTAGGTTAGAGAAATGAAAAAGATTAAAAAATATTAAAAATGATGTTTAGTCTTCCAAAATTCTCTTACTAATGGAAATAATGGAAAAAAGATACTCTATGCTACAACACATAGCTCACATAAATAAACCCTGCACACAAGTTGCCTTTTCATAGTCTGCCTTAGGTTTTACATAAGTTGGAGGATTAGATAATATGAAAAAAGGATGAAATTTTATTTATAAGTTATTTAAAACTTGGATAATCCCCTAAAAAAATCACTTGGTCTAAGGAAATAGGGGAAGCTACCTTTGTTTTGTCTTACACAGAGGGCATTCCCCTTGAGTGCAAATTAGAAGGTTTTGAAGGAGGGTAAAAAGAGTGGAACAGGAGATAAAGGAACCTTTAAATAAGTTGTGAAAATATTAATCACACATATGAAAACATGAATAACCTTTATAGAGGGAATAATCCCAATAGGGTGGTTTAGACCCTCAAGGTTGTAGTTAGGTCTGTTAGGTAGGGTTTAGAACTAGAATCCAAATGAAAAGTAAATTTTAATTCTAACTATAGGAAATAATTAAAATGGAAAATGTTTTTATGTTCATTTTAGATGTGACCAAGATTTTGAAATGTAGAGAAGTCATAAAGAAGGCCACTTTTGGCTCAAAGACAACATTAAACCTGTGTAAATGGAAGGAAAGACTTGAGCAAGCAACTTCATATTCTCACATATCATTTGAAACTTTTAATGGAGATCCAATAATATTGGGGAATTTGATATGGGTATTAACATAACTCTTGTGTAATTTTTTGGTAGTTCTAATGCCATAGCTTTATAAATAAAACTTAAGAGCAAAAAGGACCTAAAACCCTACTAAACCCTGGATAAGGACCCAACTAGGAAAACTAGGATGGAGAGATATAAAAATGGGATGAAATGACCATGAAAGTAGATGGAGGTTGTAGAGGACTCTTTAGGGCTCCTCCCCATCAACTTTTGTAGTACCTTACCTAAATGGACAAGGTACAAGATTGACTATTTTGTGCATTATTTAGGTTCTAAGGTATTTCAAGAGGAAAAATAAACATTGAGAGTGATATCAAGAATTATTATAGCTCAATATGACCATTTCTTGATTTATAAAATATCTTAAGTTTCCCTATAAGTAGCTTCATCATAGACAATAAAAATTGGCAAAGTGAGCAAGGTGGTGAGAAGTGTGAAAAATTGAAGTGGAAGCCTATTTAAGGTGTACCTAAGAAATATAAGGCCATGGAGGATCTTTAAAAGTGTCATCCACTCCATGTATTTTCACATAAAATAGAAGCTATTTTTGAGGCCAAGTGTGAAAGGTGTTTGAAAAGGGAGTTTCTTTGACTGTAGGTATTGATGGCTCACTTTTAGAGGAATATAAGTGATTAAGAATGAAGACAATGAATGTAAAATAATTTTCATAACCCCTCCCACTTATTTAAATCTTTATATCTATCCCTAGTTAGTTTTGGGATGTTTAAATAGAGCTAAATGATGAAGATAGTTTTCTTGTGTAGAATAAGTAGTTTCATTCCACATCACATGAATTGCATAGTTTGAAGAGCCATTTATCCTATAATACCTCTCATGGTATATCTCATAATTAATTATTATACACATGTAAATCCTCCTCTCAACATGACAAGTGTCCAAGTGACCTTTGGACTTCTCTTTTCTCACTTCCCTCTCAAATTCTATAAATAGTGACTTTCTGAGCTCTTTAAGGTAGCATCCATTGGTTAATGGTGAAACCTTAGACATTTTTGTATTTTAATTTATCTTGAATCAATAATAAAGTTAATTTTAAATACTCAAATTCTATATAATTGAGTTTTTTTGTAATCTTGTTGATCTTTTCTAGTAGAAGATAGTCTTTTCTAGCATGTTCTCCTTAATTGTCCACCAAGTGAGCAAAATATTAATTATTATAGTTATTTTTTAGTGATATTTCTTAGTGTATAATATTTTTATATTTTATTCTATAAAATACCATAATTATCCATCTTAAGCATAAATATACCTCTTGAACCTAGTATATGAAACATTGATGTAACAATTTGTCTTGAGTTGTGAGTTATATGTGAAAGAAGTTTTGATTTTCTCTAAGTAGTATAATTTTAGTCAATAAGGGGAAAATAATTATTGTTTCATCACCTTTTATATTTTTTATTTTATTTTTTTAAATATTTTTATACAAAGTTGACAAGGAAGTGTTTAAAGAGTGCATCAAGAGAGCTAGCCCTTCTAGAGAGTCATCTCACCTATTGGTTACCCATAGCTTGTGAGATGTTTCCATTGTGCCACTTGGATGAGGAGAGATAATAAATCTCTTCAAGGGGTGAAAATACAAGTGAAAATAAGTTCCAAATTTCATGATTTATAACTCATTAGAAGAGGCAATATACACTGGGATCATATTCACTAGGCCTCATATTCTACCCAAAACCATTATTAATTGTTTCATTGGTAATATATTTGGTTCAAAAAATAGAGTAATTATTTTATAGGATAGTATTTATTTTATATATTCTTCTAGTGTTTCACATTACATGGTGGTGGTCAGTTAAATTCAATCACATGGATGGTAGGAGGGGAATTTTGGATCTTAGCACCTGCATGTTTAGTAGCATTAGTGTTTTTTACAGGTTGATATTGATTATTATTCATGGGGTTTGGATTCTTATTTTAGTTAGTGATGATATTGATAGTGGCATTTTTTATTTTAATTTAGGACCTTGGGGACTTGTTTATTGGTACTATTAGGCATTAAAGTTTAAAATTTCCTCATTTTTTAGTTTGGGGTGAGAATGTACCCATTGGTCCCATAAGTTCACCGACCACTATCAATAGTTATCTAGTTGATCTCCAAGGTGATATCAAGATATTTTACATAGGATTGATTTGGGAATTTTTGGACACCCTTCCTCATCTCCTTATTAAATGAGTGAAGGAAGAGATTGACAAGTTATTATTGATCAATGTTGGGTGTACTAATAAAGGAATACAAGACCTACCACCATCTTGCAATGAAATAGGTTGTTGAATCATTATATTATTTATTGATGTGTAAAAACTATTTTATGTTAGTCCTTAGGAGTTTATTCATATCAAAATTTTAAAAAATCAACTATGAATTGGAAAAAATAATTTATATACCCCTCAAGGAGGTGGTGATAACAATTAAGAACTATTCTCTAAGGTTTTTGAGAATTTTTTCCAATATCCCCATCCAAATTTAGGAGTTACATAATAGCTATAACATAAGCTTTGATGTGAACATTTAGATCTCCTTTCCCTTTGAACTTGGGAAGGTCAGGTAGGGGAAACATAAGTAGAACCCCTCATATGTTATAATCTAGAGGATCCTTTAGGTACTTAGTGTAAGTCCCCATGTTGTTAAAGTCCATTTTTGTTGTGGTGGGATTTAAAGTGAAAACTTAGGATTACATAAGGGTTAGTTTGATAACCACTAGAAAGAATTGAAGAAGATTGATAAGGTGAAGTGGAATGAGTTAGAAAATAGTTATCTAACTGAGTGGATTTAGATTAGATATGAAAGTAATAAGGAATATTTTTAGATGTAGGAGGTGTGGTTTTTTTTGATAGGGTGTATGTGGTTTTTACATCAATTGATTCTATGTAAGGTGGGATATTTGTCTATGGAGGGAGGCACATAAATTAGAGGTGTAAATAGTGGTGGATTGTTGGAGACAACCTCATTTTGTAAAGATAGAGAGTAAATGTATATGTTTCCTATTGGGATTTAAATAAGAGCTTGATAGGATGAACGGGATTTGGAAGTATTCAATTTGTGGACTCCATGAGTAAGGATATCCCCAATGGGTTGGTGAGAGACATAGTTTGGACAAAGCATGTGCTCATACTATGGTGAAATCATGTAAGCTTGTTATTTTTTTGTTTGATGTTTCATCACTTAGATGAGATAAGGAGAGGGATGAAATTGTGTAAGATAATTCATGCCATCCCCTAACCTAAATATTATTGGTTATTCTCTAGGTCATGAATGTGACCCACTAAGGTGATGATGAGTTGGTTTGGGATACTGTTGATGTTAGGCCTAAGTGTATCTTATATATGAGGGGTATAGATGTGAAATGGGAGCCATAGGGGTAGTGGTTATGGTTTTTACCAATGGGTTAGAGGCATCTTGACTCTTACTAAGGGGATGCATGGTTAATTACATATCATTAACCTCATCTTCTAAATGGTGGATCATTCCTAGATAATGATCATATTTAGAAATGATTTATATATCTAGTATTTTTAGGATGATTGATATCCTAGTGGCCATGTGAGGAGTGGTCATGCTTCTTATAGTAAGGGTCATAGAATTAGATTCAATGTGGTTACTTGAAGTTTTAGATACACCTTGTATTTCTTAAATGGAGACCCCAATCCTAATTTGGGAGATAGGATGAGAGTTATCATAACATTGTTATTATCTATTGGTGTTGAAAGTTAGGTTGTTTCAATTCATCATTTAAGGATTACTAGAGTTGAGATGGATTCTGTTAGATCCCTATAGGCTAATAGATCCACCTATGTCCTATCTAAACATTTTTTGGAGGTATATGAATACCCAAAAAATATATGGAAGGAGGAATGAAAATGGATAAGGGATAAAGGAGAAGAGGAAATTAAATTTATATAATTTATTCATATTGGGTTCAAAAATTTGTGTTCATGTGACACTAAACTATACACTTGACTCCCCAAGGTCAGGCTAAGGTAGTCGACATAATGGATGGGCTATGGATTGGGTTGGTTATTAAATGAAATGGGATTTGGAATAGGTGGTAGAAATGGGTTATAATAATGAAAAAAAGACACTTCAATAACATCATAGTGATCATTAAGAGTGTTAAACTATGTAGAAACAAAGCTTCAAATTCCTTTAATTTTTGAGATCAAAAGAAGGTAAATCTTCTAGTCAATGCTAAGGATAGGAAAATGGGGCATACTAGGCTAAATTACCCAAGAAATGAGATAAAATATATTAGGTTGGCTATCCCTAATCAATTTCATCCAAAAATGTGAATTATATAAGACTAGGCTATACCTATAAAGAAGAAGGAAGAGGAATAAGAAACTAGGTTTGGATAATGTTGCAACAAAAATCCCTATTATGAAGGAGGATAATGATTTGTGGAAAACAAATTTGTTATTATTATTATTATGAATTAAAATAATATAAAATCAGGTTATGTTTTGGGGTAGAATAAAAAACCTCTCTCCAAATCTTGATATTAATATCAGACTGTATACCAATTGTGGGGTTGGGTTCTCTAACCCTAGGGAAAAGACCTTATATAAAAATATTGGGTACTTAAGGAAGTGTCATCTAAGAGGGATTAGGAAATTTGTAAATGTATGATCTTGTTTTTATATATTTTTTAATTACTTTCTATGTTGTTAGAAACAAGTTTTTGTTTTTGGCTTGTATAGTTGGACAAGGCTTTTGGTAATGTTTTGGTTATTTTTGACTCAAAGTAAAATGATTGCTTGATGAAATGTACATTATGAAAGTAAATAAATTATACAACTGAAATTAAATGGAATTAAAACATATTTTAAATCCTTTTCCAATTATTTTACAATGTATGCAAAGAGAAGAAGAGATCTACCCTATTGCACAAGATGCTTAGTTTTCCTAGCTTTGTCAAAATGTAATCAAGTAATGGTGATTTTGTAGATTTTTTTTAATTTATTTATTGATTATGGATATATATATATATATATATATATATATATATATATATATATATGAAAATAAATTAATAAATAATCTATCCTAAAAAAAAAACACTCTAATGCTTTTACAAATTTCTTACAAACCAAAAACTTAACCTAGTTTTCAAACTTTCTTAGTTATTATTGGCTAAAAATGGCCTACATAATAAAATTTGACTGAATATGGTTTGAAGAAGATGAGATCTCTGGTTGATGAATGATCCAATGATAGAAATATCAGATAGACTTTAGAGGAAGATCACAAGTCACTCACAAAGTTTTTGAAACACTTTAAGCAAGCTTAAAGTGTGAATCTAATGATTTTTAAGGAGCCAGATCATCATAATACATCATGCAAGAATAAATAAATCAATTTGGTTACACGTTTGATAAGTGTACTTGGGAGGTTAATCAAGGTTAAATAATTAAATGCACATGATGTTATTTGTGTCATGAATACCCTCTATAAATTTGGTATCTTGATGAGTTGTCTATCTCAGGATAAAAGCCTTCAAAGTTTAACTAGAAGAGTGGTACATGCATGGGGACATCAATTTAAAACCAAGGGAAGTAGGCATTTGAATTAAAATATTTCAAAGGTTCTTGAAGTTAAATGTGGAGATAAGAAGTGTAAAATCTTTCTTGATCAAATCATAGATAAATAGCACGTGGATGATAGCTTGAACTAGTGGGGCCATCAAGATCAATAATTCACATTCAATCATGCAAATGTAGATCCAATGATGAGCACATGGTCAATGAGTTAGAAGATCTTGGGATATAATTCAATTCTAACAAGTGAAATGATCATAATGAGTCAAAGGGTTAATGGTTCATGTTTGATAAAGAAAATAAAATATCAATGGTACCTATTCAAAAGTAGATGACGATCGACAACATGAACAAAGTCAAGAAGTCAACAAGACTAGATTGCATGCAAGGCCACCACCTTATGCAAAAGTGATAACCATATGAGGATTGTTAGTAGGATCCATAGATTGAACACATGGTTACCAAGTTTCATAATTTTGGAATCTCAAATTGAAGATTGATGGAGAATATTTAATAAAGTTTTACGAGGCACAAGAAGGTGACATGTGTCAAAATAAGCAGTGGTCATGTTTCCAAAATATGATAAATAGTGTGGTAAGGATGGTACATTGGTAGACACATCATATTAGATGGTTTAACCACCCAAGCATCAAAATGAGTAAATGAAATATCAAAATATGATATAGGGTACTAGAACCAATCTTATAGAATCAAAGGATGCCATTAAAGCTCAGTTCAACCTTTCAAAATATTTTAGAAGTATGCTTTATGTTTTATTCATATTCAAAAGGCTAGATATTCATGGAAATTATGACTATATGAAAACCAATAAATAGGACTGGTTTTCATCTATAGTGGACCTATGTTTAGAGTTTGGAGCAATGATAGAATGGTGATAAGGAAAGAAGTTGTCATTGGGTCATGGTGATTCAAAAAATTATGTTCTAAAGGGACACTAGACAAATGAGCTCAAGTAAATACTAATAGTGTGAAGGACATATCAATATGAGGTATGGTGTAATAATATCATTAAGTAGATGGATAGTTTGGAGGTTGAACAAGCTAAGTGGAGCATTCAATGAGGTTTTAAAAGTCTTTAGGGGCTTTCCCATTTGAATGGAACATGACTCACCATTTTCAAAGGGTTCTTGTCTTCTAACATGTTTTATAAGCCAATGAGGGGATGAAAGATATTTGGATCTAATGAATGGCTAATTAGGAGGCAATATTAATGTTACAACTAAAAGGTGGTTGGGACTCCATCTAAGTGGTTAGACCTCATTTATTGATCACTATTTTTTCTTGCTTCTCTCTTTCCCCTTCTCATATATCACCCATTATTTGTCATTTTATGGGATCTATAATAATTATAATTTTGGGAGATAAGAGACTCTAATTTTATAAGGCTAGACCCTATAAAAATTTGTATGAAAGATCTCTTGAAAAAAAAAAATTCTTTTTTTCCCTATCTCTTTCCTATAGAGTAAAAAATTACTCTACCTTTCATTCTTTTTTTTAATTACACGCTGAAAATTTTTGTTCCCGCATACTTCGATATGAGATGACAAAGTTTTGAAACAAAGCACAGGTGTTATTTTTCCTTTTGATTCATTTTTTTCTAAGTGTCAAAGTCAAGTAGAAGTTTCCAAGTGTCATCGTATGAGGCACTTTTCATAATTTCAATAAAGCAACAGAGATTTCCACATACCTCATAGCAACTCAGTGGAGCATGACAAGTGTCAGCATCCATGTTTCATATTAGCATCCATGTTCCAAATCTCTTTTTAGTGGAAGGTTTCAAAAGCTAAGTATCAGGATCAGGCAAAAAGTACCAAGTGGTAATCACGGAAGGTCTCAATTTTACTTTTCTAAAAGTGACGGAAGATGCCACGTAATCTAGCAGAAGAGAGCGGAAGCCACCACATGTTGAGATCTGAATTATCTTCATTTTGCTTCACTGATATAACAAAGACTGTGGTGGGTCTTAAGTGTTGTTTCTAAAGCAAGCGAAAGCCACCAAGTGTCGCTATCCATGTAAATATGAAATGAGACCCAATTGTTTCTATGGTATAAATAGAGTAAAGTGGAGACTGCCATGTGTCACCTTCCATAGGTTTCTAAAAGGATAGCTAAAAGTAGTGGAGACCACCACGTAACCCCAGATAAGTAAAGCAGAGATTGCCATGTGTCCTTTAATGAAGTAGTGGAGATTGCCACCTGTCCCTGTGCCCCTTTTAAAGTTACTTGGGTAAGAAATGTTGTGGGTCTTATTTTTGTTAAATTGTTAAGGTTTTGAGGAAGTGGATTATGACAGGTGTCAAAGGCAGAACACTCATAAGCAAAGACATAAAAGGAGTATAAGTTATGCAAAAAATGCTGTGTGTCTTTGATAAGTGTTGTGGAAACTGCCAAGTGTCATCCTTCAATGTCTCCTAAAGTAATAAGAAGGTTTTCAAGGAATTGGCTAAGTGTTATCTAGCATTAACAGAAGGGAGCATCCTGTAATCTTTTTTAGCCAATGAACTACCAAAAGACAAAGCGTTTCAGAATCTATAAAATATCTTATGTTAGACACTTCCATTTCAGTTAGATTTCAGTTGGACCATTATATTGGGAACAAGTAGACAATCTAGAGTGAATCCAAGGCTATAAATAAGGGTGTAGAGATCACCAGATGGAGGGGGAGGACACCAAAGAGTATTTTAGGAGAGAATTATTGTTAAGAGTTTAAACTTTCTAGAGCTATGACTAGGAATATCATTTGCTTTTGTTCTATATTCTTAAGTTGGAAGGTTTATGTAACTATGTGTGTTTTTGTGCCTCTAATGTGACAGGAGAATTAATGAGAAGATTGAATCCTATGCCTTTGTTGATATTTTTTGTGTCATTTCAAAAGTAGTCTAGGCTGTGTTGTCAAGAGTTTAGACTTTCTAGAGCTATGATTAGGAATGTCATTTGCCTTTGTCTCATTTTCTTGAGTTTAAAAGTTTATATAATTTTGCATGTTTTTGTGCCTCTTATGTGACTGGAAAATTCAAATAAGAAGATTGAACCCTGTGCCTTTGTTGACATTTTTTGTATCACTGCAAAAGTAGTCTATGCTGTGAGCCTCTATTTCTATTGTTTTGATCTTTTACATTGATCATGCACTTGTTTTCTCTTAAATTTAAATGAATCGTACATATAGTCTCATTGTGCTTAGGATTAAGGTCGAATTACATTCAGGTGCATTGCCATAGTTAGATTTTATTTCTTGCATTTGTGTTTTTGTTAAAATTCCTATCCCTTTTTCTAGTATACACTTGATATAAAGAAGAACCAACTTCTCAAAAATCTGGAGGTTGTTTCAAGTCACAAGTCCCACATCTTGAAACTTCCCATTGTTGGTGTTAGAATAAACACAATTTTAAATCATCAACAATTTTTGGCATGCCCAGTGGGACACCATCTTGAAGTTTCTTTCAAGACCATATGAACCAAAGAGCTATAAGGAGTCAGAGTTGTGGATCAGTGATAAGATCTAAATCTTTTGTCATCACTAATTATCTCAAAGAATCAAAGTCAAGAAGAAATCACCATTTGGTATGTATAATTATTTTACTGAGAGCTATGGATCTTATGCCCCTTCATATATTTTTAATCAAGATCAGGTTGCTCATGGAATCACATCAAGCAATAAGGATGCATATGGTTATAAGTTTTGCCCTTCACAAGTCTGATATGACTAGCCTCAGCCCTGTCATGAGCTAGATCAGTCTTATGCCCAGTCTTCCCAATATGTTACATCCCATGCTCAACCTAATCTCATTTCCACATTCAAACAAGCATTACTGGGATATAAAAAATATGTATTAGAGCTTGAAAATAGAATGGGATGTGGCCAAGAAATTATTAATCATGTCATCCATCAAGTAAGAAATGCAATAGATATGATTAAAAGTGAATGGGCTCCCTTTAAAAGAGAAAATTGGCAAAGGCTTACATATGAGATGTTGGATGTGAGTGGCTTAATTGCATCTTTAGAAGAGAAGCTGAGTATTCATGAGAGATAGCCTTACCAAGTCTATAAACCTGCATATCCACTGCCCCAAGTTTCATAGCAGACATACTCAACCCTTGCTCAGGAGCCAAGTCAAGCCTGTCATGGTTCTTTCCCCAATCATGTTAAGGAAAGTTCTAAAATAGTAAATTTGGCATTTAAGGCCAATCTTGATAAATAGATTGAATTGGCAAATCTTCAAAAACAACAATCTATGTTGGAAACAAGGGAATTGGAATCCAAACCCTCACTTCCCTTTCACCTTACAACCCTGTCTTCCCAAGAGAAAATTCCTAGACCTAAGGTCATGAGTTGGGAACAAACAATGGAATCATGGGGAAAAAAGAAGGAGAAAGAAATTTTCCAAGAGTGTGAGATACAAAATGAGGCTAGTCCCTTTCAAGTCTCTCCCACCCTTCCTCAAGAATCTTCTTATTTTTTATGGCAACCTTCATGCACTCCCCATTTATCTAATGATTCCTATGAGCTTCATGAAAGATTCTTTCAAGAAAATCTAGCTAAGCAAATTGAGGAATTAGAGGAAAAAATGAGATTGCTTAGTGAAAGATAGATAGAGCTTTCAGACCTTAGAAAGAGCCTACGCCAAAAGATACCTCTTATACCAATCCTTAGGTCCTTCAGCATGATGACAAGATTCCAAGTGGGAAGAAAGAAAATCATGAACCAGATGAAAACCTTGAAGAAGATAAAATTGTTGACTCTTTCCAAGAGAAAAGTTATAGACCTAAGGTCATGAGTTGGAAATAAACAATGGAATCGTGGGGCAGAAGGGAAGAAGAGAAAAGTTTTGCTCAAAACCTTGAAGAAGTCGAGGCTGCTCTTACTCATGGGTATAATCAAGCAGAAGATCCTACATTTGAACACATCCCATCTACACCCTTCCAAGAGAGATACCAAGCTACATTTGATATAGATGAAGTGATGGACAAATGGAAAGAAAAGAATCATTCAATTCTAGCTCAAGAATTATCTCCTCTTCCGCATATGTATAACCATCAATCTTCTTCTTCATCCCTTGTCAAAGAAGAAAATATTTTGGAGGAAGCAAGTAAAGAGGAGTATACTCAATTCATGGCTAGTTAAGAAGATTTCATGAGTGTAGATCAAGAATAAATCACCATAGGTACACCCTTTGATGAACCAGAGGACAAGTCACAAGATTTTGCCTCTATCTCTAATGAAAAAGAGATAATTTTTTATCATGTTTTGAATGACTTGTTTGAAGTCATTGGGGTAGGTTACACTATTCTTCAAGAAGACTATGAGTTGGCTTCAAGTGGAGAAGGCAACATTGAGACTCAAATAAATATGTGAAATTGCTGCAAAATGTCAAAATTGTTCTTTCAAGAGGTTGGTAAAATTGACGATGATATTTTTGAAGTAATCAAAGAGGATGATCATGAAATGGAACCTGAGCATGAGGCAGAAGGACATAAGCCAAAAAATGATGTATGTCAAGAGACACAGGGTGAAGAGCCAACATACATTGATTTCTTGATGAGACATGATAGAATACAAATCAACATTCAATAAGTTATAAAGAACAAGAAGAGTATGTATATGTTGGGGACATGTTTGACTTTGATTCATTCGAATGCAAGCAAATTAAGGTGGTAAACAAGAAGAGAAATTCATTAGTGTTTCATACCATTTAATCACTTGTTTGGCATCATAATTTTCTATGTCATAAAGGATACTTCAGAAATCTTCCTTTTGATCTGGGAGGTAGGCAAATATACTTGGTTAATATAGTTAGATAGTTTCCCCTTTTCGTATTGCTTTGTTTTCCCATTTTTGTTTTCCCACTTTTCTTTTAAATAAGTGTTCTTTAAACACGTAGTCAACAGCTCAAAATTTTCAAAATTATCCAATACATTGAATGTCTCCCAAATCTTTAAAAATCCCCAAGTTACCTTGTGCTACCACTTGCATAACATGTATATCTCACTTTTCCATAAAGATTGAGTAGGATTTGCTAATGTTTATCTGAGTTTAATGCCATTTTAAGACTTGATAGGTTAATAAATACCTCTTATCAAGAGTTAAAGCTTATAAATTCTCAAACATTCTTGCATCTATGAGAAAATATCCTGCTATTTGCATTTTTCAGTGCCTAGTAAACTTGCTTCAATGAAAGTGTCTCTGTTTTCCAAAAGTTCATACAAGTTATCACAAAAAAGATATAGAGATGGAGGGGGCACAATCTTCACAATAAGGATCTGGGATGTATGAATCTCTTGATAAGTTTCTTACAAGTAAGTCATATGCTTCAGCACCTGCGTAACCATTGAAGACCTATCCATGGACCAAAATTCTTGAAGTTGGTCAAGCAAGTGACCCAGTGAAGATAAGAGATTATGTAGATGGAGTCATGGACCCAATACTTCAAATAGAAAGTAACAAAATTCTTAGAGAAGGGGAACATCAAAGGTGTCTTTAGAGAGCTAGAGTAGGGCAATATGAGACATTTTCCATGAGGATATGGACTTCATAACTAGCACAATTCATTGTCCCAACTATACATCCATGTCCTGACTTGGTCAAATTATGTGCAAACTTGTTCCATGCACCCTCATACACCAATCAATAGGGTCCATTTATAGTACAAATCACATCACAGGCTATTAGGTATATGTTAGCCCTGTATCATGATAATACAGTGACGTTTCCCACTATTGCTAAAATGCAAAGAACATGGGCAAACATCAACAATCAGTCAAGGTTCTTGAGATCCAAATTACAAATGGGTGATGATGACACTACAGTGCCTACACTCCCTGCAACAAAAGCCCAATTTGCATAAGCTAACCAAGATGCACTATCTATGATGGCTTTCATCTTTAGCATGAAAGATGATATGGTAGTTTATGTAGAATAAATGGCTATCCTCTTCAGGCTAAAGACCATCGATAAAACTCAGGAGTATAGGCTTGACTTTTCTGAACAAATTTCTTTCTCAATGGTGGAACAACTATCCCATTTCAAATCAAAAGGGGTTTTTAGGTAATCTTCTTATTTTTTTCACCTCATGCTATTTTAGAACTCTAACCTCTTTGCCCAACATATGTATCTTGATATGTATGACCCAAGTTTTGATCTCCAAAGGACCATTCTTGTGTCTACATGGACACATATTTTGTCAAAGACTAATGACCCATATGAATTCTAGGAATTATTTATTACCCCTACTTTTTTTCACCTCAGCCCCAAACCAGTCATGAACAGATTGTTTCCAAGTGTTTCAAACCTTCTAGCTAGTTGCCCAATTCCTTGTGATTTCTATTTTGGGTCTCACCATACAATTATAAGATTCCATGGTTTTTGTGGGGAACCAATGTTGCTACCTAAGATTCTGACTCTTAGGTAGCATTCTTAGAGGTCACTAGGTAGGTATCTATAGTCAACAATGAATATGGCTCTAGGAAGAGGAAAAGAAAAATGTATGACCTCCCATGGATGACAACCAACATGGTTCTGGAAACTAGAGATGTTGAAGTTGTGTTGCTCAGAAAGCTAGCCTTTTTGGGTTTCCTTCTAATAGAAGACAAATGGGTTTATGATGCAAATGGTTTCATAGCTTCCTGGATAAGGGCTAACAGGGTTACAACTAGAATTGCACATGAAGGCCACCCTTTTTGGGAAACTAGGAAAAATCCTAGAGAAGATGCTCTTGGATTTTATGTTGAGTTAATAGACTTGCCCCTTCCACAAAATAGACCTTGGGAAACATTCTATGTTAAATAGAGGGATTATGATCCTAAAGTTGGAATGACTTCTGGCTTAAGAAGGACACTAAAGAATAAAGATTGGGATGCTGAGAAAATAGAGGCCTATTGGAAATATAGGTAGAAAATTTATCAAATAACCCATTCTTTAGGGAATGTAGACACAGATGAGAGATGGGAAGAACTATGGGATGAGTGCCATCTCTCCCCTATATCTAGCCCAGAGACAAGTAATTTTTTGACACCGAGTGTAGAGTAAGAAGTTAGGGCTAGGTCAAGCCAAGAATCACAAGCCTTAGAGCAAACTGTAGCTACAATAACTGTATCAATTTAGCTCTAATCTCTCAGCATCATGGAAAAGCAAAAGAGTGTGGTGCCTTCACCACCACAAGCTTCCCCATCGGCATCGGTTATAGATATTCCCAATTCTCCACAAGCATCATTAAAAGGAAAAGAAATGCAGCTAGAAGAAGAGACACCCAAGAAGTGAAAGAGGGTGTAGTTTCAGTTTGATTTAGAAGAGGAGACAAACACCCCATGGTGTCAATTATAGAGTACTATAATTGCTCCTCAGGTAAGTATTATTCCTCCTTCTCCTTCTTAGTCTATTTCTTCTCCTGTTGGCATGATGATTTCATCTAGCCAGATGACATCCCCTACCACTTTTGTCATTCCCATTTATCACTTCACCCCATCTGTGTCACCTTAGGTTTTAACATTACCTTATTTCTCCCCCTCTGTTCCCAAGAAACTTCCCCCTTAGATTGCTCGTAGCTAACAATTGGCTATTCAATATGGTTTACCATAGGGACATCCTTTTATGGGTGGGCACATTGCCTCTCCTTCTACCTTCTAAACCCAAGTAGATGCTACTAGGAAGGAAAGGGAAGCTCGAAGAGAGAAAAAGAAGATCAAGGAAAATAAATCCTTGGATACTCCCCATCTGTGATCACAATTTGAACCCATTCAGCAGTAATCGATGATGACTCATTTATCACCAAATGTAATAAATCCAACTGAGCAGATGTAGTAGGAGGACTACATGATGAATGTAGTGGCCATCAACATGTCCCTCTTCAAGCCACAAGACAAAATTGAGCTACTAACCAAATCCACTTCTGTATTTGCTAAAGATTACTTGAAGACATCAAGGAGGCTATAAAAGATGGAAACTGATCTAGCCAAGGAAAAGGCAAACTGTAACAGTTTGACCTCAGAGATCAATAAAAAAGACAATGAAATAGAGAATCTAAATAAATAATTGCAAGATACTATTTCTCTTCAGACTCACCAGGTAGTTTAGGCCCAAAATGATTCTTTAAAAGCATGGATCACACAAGTAAAGGATGCGGTGACAATCCTAAGGCGAGAAAAAGTAACATTGCAAGAAAAATGTGAGGAACACCTTGCTATAGGTTACCCAATTGCAACAAAAGCTACTAAGTGAATAGAATAATATTGCAACTATACAAGCTCAATTTCAAGCTGAACAATAGAGAGCAGCACAATTGACACTGGAGTTGGCCAATAGGCCAAGGAATGTCAGAGTGTTAAGTTTGGTGAAGGAGCTATATGAATCCATGTGGAACATAATCTCTTTAGAGATTATTTAGCTTAGGCCTTCTCTCACCTTCCTGCTAAATGCACAAAAATTGTGTGAAGAGGTGGAGAATTCAGTTGCAAACACTCTGGCTATAATTTTTGGGAGAGTAATGGACTCTAAAACATTGATATAAAAGCTTTATGATGAAATAGATGCAACTTTGTCAGTAACAAGAATTAATGACAAAATGGTCACTGCTAAGCGAGTGAATGAGGTTCTCAATTGCAATTCTTTAGCCATCAGTTGTAAAGAGTTCCTATATGTCATGAAAGAAGGAATTAGGGAAATGAAATAACACATTGAAGATCTAGTGCAATTAGGTCTTCCTTTTCCATTTCTTGATAACAAAACCATGCTAATGGTAGATGAAATTGAACCTTTGCTATTGGCTAAACAAAATGATTAGATAGTTTTCCAGGATCTAAGGGATGACTCATCAGTCCTTGAAATAGAAGCTATCTTGATTCCTATTTCCCAAATGGAATTCAAGTTGAAGGCTATGATTAAAATTTTGCAAAATTTTTCACACAATGATATTATTAACCTTTATTTAGCCTTTAATGAATTGCAGAATAAGCAAGGGTTATCTGATGAGGAGTGGTACACCTACCAAATAGGATTGCTGAAGCTGTAATTTTGAAATTTTGATCTAGTGGGAGTTGTGGTTTTTCTTTTTGAGCAGGCTCAAAAGTCCTTGGGGTCACCAATAACTATAGAGTAAAAATTTACTCTATGTTTCATTCTTTTTTTTAATTATGCACTGCAAAATTTTGTTCCCACATACTTTGATCCAAGACAGCGAAGTTTTGAAATAGAGTGTAGGCACTATTTTTCCTTTTGATTCATTTTTGTCTAAGTGTCAAAGTCAAGCAGAAGCTGCCAAGTGTCATCATCTGAGGCACTTTTCATAATTTCAATAAAGTAGTGGAGATTGGCATGTACCTCATAAAAACTCAATGGAGCATGACAAGTGTTGGCATCCATGTTTCATATCAGCATCCACATTCTAAATCTCTTTTTAGTAGAAGGTTTCAAAAGCTAAGTATCAGGATCAGGTGGAATGTGCCAAGTGGCAATCATGAAAGGTCTCAATTTTGCTTTTCTAAAAGAAAAAAAAGATGCCACATATCCTAGAAAAAGAGAGTGGAAGCTACCACATGTTGAGATCTGAATTATCTTCATTTTGCTTCACTAATATAACAAAGACTATGGTGGGTCTTAAGTGTTGTTTTTTAAAGCAAGCAGAAGCCACCAAGTGTCGCTATCCATGCAAATATGAAATGAGACCTAATTTTTTCTATGGTATAAATAAAGTAAAGTGGATGCTACCATGTGTCACCTTCCACAGGTTTCTAAAAGGATAGCTAAAAGCAATAGAGACCACCACGTAACCCCATATAAGTAAAGTAGAGATTGCCATGTGTCCTTTAATGAAGTAGTAGAGATTGCCACCTATCCCTATGCCCATTTTAAAGTTACTTGGGTAAGAAATGTTGTGGGTCTTATTTCTATTAAATTGTTAAGGTTTTGAGGAAGCAGATTGTGATAGGTGTCAAAGGTAGAATGCTCATAAGTAAAGACACAAAAGGAGTATACATTATGCAAAAAATGCCGCATGTCTTTGATAAGTGATACAGAAACTGCCAAGTGTCATCCTCCAGTGTCTCCTAAAGTAATAAGAAGGTTTTCAAGGAATTGGCTAAGTGTTATATAGCATTAAGAAAAGGGAGCGTCCTATAATCTGTTTTAGCCAATGAACTACCAAAAGACAACATTTTATAATCTATAAAATATCTTCTATTAGACACTTCTAGTTCAGTTAGATTTTAATTGGACCATTAGATTTGGAACAAGCAAAAAATTCAGAGTGAATCCAAGGCTATAAATAAGGGTGCAAAGATCACCAGATGGAGGGGGAGGATACTAGAGATAATTTTAGGAGAGAATTATTGTTAAGAGTTTAGACTTTCTAGAGTTGTGACTAGGAATATCATTTGATTTTGTTATATCTTCTTAAGTTGGAAGCTTTATGTAACTGTACATGTTTCTATGCCTCTTATGTGACTGGAGAATTAATGAGAAGATTGAATCCTATGCCTTTGTTGATATTTTCTGTCATTGTAAAACTAGTCTAGGATGTGTTGTCAAGAGTTTAGACTTTCTAGAGTTGTGATTAGGAATGTCATTTGCCTTTGTCTCATTTTCTTGAGTTGAAAAGTTTATATAATTGTGCATGTTTTTGTGCCTCTTATGTGACTATAAAATTCAAATAATAAGATTGAACCCTATGCCTTTGTTGATATTTTCTATATCACTACAAAATTAGTCTATGTTGTGAGCCTCTGTTTCTATTGTTTTGATCTTTTACATTGATCATGCACTTGTTTGATCTTAAATGTAAATGAATCTTACATATAGTCTCACTATGCTCAGGATTAAGGTTGAATTACATTTAGGTGCATCACCATAGTTATATTTTCTTTCTTGCATTTGTGTTTCTATTAAAATTTGTGTCCCTTTTCCCAGTATACACTTGATATAAAGAACCAGCTTCTCAAAAATTTGGAGATTGTTTCAAGTCACAAGTCCCACATCTTGAAACTTCCCATTGTTGGTGTTAGAATAAGTGCAATTTTAAATCATCAACATTTCCTTTGACTAGTGTTTAATAAGCTTGTGCATGATGGTTTTATGAAGGATATTCTTCCATAACCATTGTCCTTCTACTTGCCTCTTTTAAAGTGTTTTTAAGTTAGTTTCAAGTTTAGACTTGTGTTCTTTCTACCATTAATGGATACCTAGTATGAGTCTTAGAATTTATCTTTGCTTCTTTATTTACTTGGTGAACCTAGTTCATGAAACACTTATGCATATTAGCTAGATTGTGAGATTGTGTGAGATATCATTATCTTAAGCTTTATTATTGTATTTTTCATGCTTATGTGAGTTCTCATTAAAATTTGGTGAATCACCTTTTAGCTCCCTTAGGAACCCTTTACCCCCATTTCTATCCCTTTTCTCAGTGCAAACATTAGTCTATGTTATCCATCAAGAAGAAGTTAGCCTTCTCTGAAGGTTCAACCCCACCATAGGATACCCATAGCTTGAGGTTATTCCCATTGTGTAGCTTAGTTGGGGAGAGGTTGAAGAACCCTCCCCATGAGTGAAAACTAATGCTACAATAGTTTTTAGCATGCCCAGTAGGACCCACTTTCAAGGAATGTTGGTTAAGTTTGATGTTAGGTTGATCAATTTGTAGTATTTATATTTTTCATGTAATATTATCTAGTGACTCCAAGTAACATTCAAAATTTTGGTGCAGAGCACTAGCTATCTTTAATGCCAAAAGTGACTACAAGATCAGATTCTAGAGTTATACCCTTTAAATTTGTTGAATTACCTTTGAAATTAGTAAAAAGGTTAAGATTTGATAATAAACATCCATATAAAGGAATATTTCATCATAAACCAATTTCAAAAACTACCTCTATAAGAAGATCTTTATTATACCCTTTCATTTCCATGGCATCCCCTAGAGCTTTCCCTTTTATGGATTTCAATGGCTAGAGTCCTTTAGACATCCAATAGTATGACCTTATTCTAATATCAACTCTTAAAAGTGTTCCTTACTTCACTAGAGACTAATTTATAACCCCTTCTAAACACCTTAGAGATATAGCCAACTTTTGCAATATTCATGACACAACTAAAGAGAATGTGGCTATTAAGGTATTGGCCATGTCTTTCAAGGGTAAATCCTTAGATTGGTATAGAAACCTTACTAATAAATCCATTAAATCATAGGATTAGTTAGGTTATGAGTTTTGTAAAATATTTGAAGACAAAATTGACCATTTATCACTTGTAGAGCAGTTAACCACAATCAAGAGTGATCCTCATGAGGTTATGCAATACTTCAATACCATATTTTAGAAGACATTAGATAGGATCCCAATATTTATTAGGATTAATCTAAACTTTGATTTTATTTACTATTTTAAATCCCTCAATAATGATATTGTAGTAATGATTCAATCCATGAGAGGGAACACACTACCAAATGCTTATGAAGTGGAGATCAGAGAAGAAAATTGTCTAGTTCAAGATGGTAAGCTTACACCTAGACCACCAATGCCTTTTTTATTTAGATTCAAACACCTCCTATTTCCATTCCTCCCCTCACTATCATTCCTCCTATACCAATACTTGTTTCCATACCTACACCAAATCAAGAAAAGGTTTCAACTAGCCAACCTAGTGACCCCCAAGAAAAAAAAATCCAAGATCTTAAGATCATGTTCCAATCATTTGTAAATGAATTGTTAAATGTGAAGATGTAGTAATCTTAATTCAATAGAGCTTATTAGGATACATATTAGCCTCAATAATAGTCTTATCAAACAAATAGGCCGCCCAATAATGGAATTATTCAAGGAAAAGGCAAACCTAACTATGTTAGGCAAAATAATTATAATACAAATGATACAAGAACCTCTAATACTTTGGTCAATACTCAAAACAACGTTGCTCAAGAATTTTAGGGTATCATGCCTTGGTATTAGTCTTTTGGTTAATCCATTATCCCTAATACTAAATTCAATCAATATTTCAATGAGAAATGGTATCAAGGTGCTAGCTATGGAAACAACCAAGACCTTATGTCTTAGAAAATAGAAATACCTAGGATGAAAAAACTAGAAGAGCCTCAACAATGGTAAATTATGAGCAAGAAGAGTGTTATGCACTCAATAAATAAGCTAGTTCTATCCAAACATACATTTTAGTGGTAACTAATACAATATTCAAAAGAAGGAATATTGATGGTAATCAAGAAGTAGTCAAAGAGTTTCCTACCATCACCCCTTTACTATCAAATCCAAAGGAACCTACTACTACTCTAAAGATTCAAACAGCTCCAAAGAATTAGAATCAAGGGAATGCTTTTGTACCCTAAAACCCACAAGTTTAAAGTATAGTTGTGACTCCCAAATTAGGAAAAAGTTGGTAGTTTACCCATCAACATTATTGAACAAATTAAAAATTCTAATGTGAGTATGCCAATGTGAGACATGTTTTCTATGCCTAGTTAGGTAGATATCCTTCAGGAGGGTTTGTGAAAAATAAATTTTTCATACAAGACACCAAGTAAGGAAAATATGGTTCTCACCAATACAACCAAAGGTACTAATGAAGGTAAATAAAGTAAGGTGGTCAAACACCCCCCCCCCCCCACTTCTACATTTCTATAATCATTAGTGACTCCTTGGTACACAATTACATGGTAGATAATGGAGTAAGCAATTCAGTGATACCAAAGTCAATAGTAAATTAACTTGGTTTGAAGTATGAACCCCAATCTAATGGATTTTTTTAACTTGATGGATCTTCCACCAAACTAGTTGGTATCATCAAAAGGATAGAATTGACCCTACATGTTTATCCTGGTGTTTTAGTGGCCCAAGATGTGTTGAATCTAGATGTGCTTCCTCATCTTGATCTATGCTTATCTAGAGATTCCATAAAAAAAATTGGTGGTTATGTAGTAGTAGATAATTCCTACATGGATTTTAGGACAAGGTATATGACCAAGGTATCCATCAAGGTTGCAATTATTACACAATTTCACATAGAACCTTATGGGCTAGATAGTTCAAACATCAATTATACCATCCAATATAAAGATGACCACCTGGTTGGTCAAGAGCTAAAAAATTATCCTAAGGAGATACCTAATATGTTATTAGATGAGTTATGGATTAATAATTAGTTAATTGATCCTTTTCAAGGTATTGAGGAAAGATACATGGGATTCTACTGCTTGCATGAGGAGATTGAAGCCATGCCATCCCTCGCTATTCCACATGGAGATAGTAGTGTCTTGTGAAAATTGTTCTTTGATGGTTCGAAGAGAAAACATGGGGTAGGTATAGGTGAAATTATAAATCCCCCTCCAATGATAAGTATTTATCTTCTTATAGGTTTTGATTCAATTTGTCTTACAATGCAGCTGAATATGAAGGTCTTATCCATGGCCTTCAATGGGATAGTAAGAGAGGAATTAAGCAATTATAAGTATATGGGTATAGTGAGTTGATAGTGCACTAGGTAAGATGCTTAAACATCACAAATAATCCATTGATTAAATCCTACAAAAATAGAGTGTGGGACATTCTTGAGGATTTTTGTGCCTTCAACATCCAAGCAGTGCCAAGAAAGCAAAATCAACATGATAATAGGTTGGTAGTTGTGGGAGATCAATTTGACATCATAAATGAATTTAAAAAGTCTAAAGTATAGCCACATGTTAAAGTGGTGATAAGACCATCAGTTATATTAAATGAATCTCATTGGTAGGTCTTTGATAGTGACAAACAGATTGTTTGTTTCTTGTAGTAGGAATCAAAATTTTCCTCAATGAACCAAGATAATTTCAACATTAGTGTGAGCAGTAAATTATTAAAATAAGGTCTAAAAAAATTTCAAAAGGGTTGGTCACCCTTGAAGGTTTTTTCCATGATGGATATCATATAAGGAGAGACAAGGCAGTAATGTCAACCAATGAAGAGAACTATGAAAGAGTTATTATCCTTAAAGATAAACTCCTTAATCTTGGAAAGTTAAGCACTAAGAGTGAGAGGAATAATTTCATTGAGATTTGTAAAGAATATGTAGACATCTTTGCTTAGGATTATAGTGATTTGAGAGGTTTTGATCACAAACTAACCCAACACACTATAGAATTTGAGGCTAATGCCAAGACTAATAGGCAAAAGTAGAGGCCTATCAACCCCAAAATTAAAGAGATTATGAGGAAATAATTGACTGATTTGATTAAATATAATATCATCTTTCCCATCAAGCACTCATCATGGGTAGCAAATTTAGTTCCTATAAGGAAGAATAATGGGTAGATCAGATTGTGTGTTGATTTCAGGGACCTAAACAAGGTTTCTTTGAAAGATCATTACCCATTACCATCAACAGATCAACTCCTTTAGATAGTTATTGGTTTAAAATTCTTGTCTCTTTTGGATGGGTATTTAGGATACTAATAAGTGTAGGTAAGAGAAGAGGACCAATAGAAGACTACCTTCAACACAAACTAGGGCACATATGCTTATCAAAATATGCCTTTTGGCTTGTCAAATGTTTGGGCTACCCTTCAAAAGGCAATGGACATGTCTTTCTAAGGATTGATAAATCAAACGGTGTTAGTCTACTTGGATGACATCATAGTTTTCTTCAAGAAGACTAGTGAGCACTTAGATCACCTGAGATTGATTTTTGAAAGGTGTAGAGAGTATGTGATCTCTTTGAATCCCAAGAACTATGTGTTTTTTATCCATGAAGACAAACTCTTGGGATAAATTATCTCAAAATAAAGATTGGCTATTGACCCTGATAGAATAAGTGATATCTTGGCATTATTATTACCCAAGCACAAGAAATGACTCTAGAGTTTCCTTGGGAGGATAAACTTTGTGAGAAGGTTTGTACCTAGTTTTGAAAACTTGGTCAAACCCATCACTACCATGTTGAAGAAGAACCAAGTATTCACTTGGTCAAATGAAGGTAAATAAACTTTTGAGGCTATTAAGAAAGCCATTACCCAAGCACCCTCACTCATGAATCCTGACTTCTCAAGGGATTTCATCTTATACATTTTCTAATATTGAAAATATATCAACTATGCTAATATAAAAGAATGATGAAGGAATTGATCGGCCAATTTATTTTTTTAGTCAAAAGATTGAGGTATATGAGATAAGGTACACTTTTGTAGAAAACTACTTTCTTATAGCTTTGATAAGCCTCAAAAGTTTTAGACTAATGCTCTCCAATATCAAGGTATATCTCATGTAGTCTCACCCTAGGGTGAGAGATTTCCTTCTCAATAGGGACTTGAATGAAAAGATAATTGGTTAGATTACCAAAGTTATGGACTATGATGAGGAGATTAAAGTCAATAAGCTGGTGAGAGGAAAAGTCTTATGTGAGCATATGGTGGATAATCTTTAGGAGGATAAAGAAGTGGTCTTAGTAACATAAGACAACTCACAAGTAGATGCACCTCCACCTCACAATAACTGGCTCTAGGATATGACATATTTATTTATAATAGGTGAGTATCCCCAAGGTATAGATAGGGAAAATAAAAGATATTTTAGACTTTATTCCACACCTTATGCATTGGTTTATGGATTTATATTTAGAAGAGACCTCAATGTAATGATTCTCAGGTGAATTGATGATAATCAAGTGATAAATCTTGGAGCAATTCTATTATGGGCTTGTAGGAGGCCATTTTGCTCCAAAGACTACAATAGTAAAGGTGATGAGAGTTAGTTATTATTGGCCCAACCTTTTCAAATATTCCTATGAATGGGTCATAAAATGTCAAAAGTGTGTTCTCTTTGCAAGCAAGGAAAGGTTGGTAGCCCTTCCTCTCAACCCAATTCAGGTGGGATAACCCTTCATGTAGTGGGATTTAGACTTCATAGGAATTATCAACCCACATTCTAGTGGAGGATAAAAATGGGTACTTACTAATACTAACTACTTCACTAGGTGGGTGAAATTAATTTCCCTAAAAGAAGCCAATGAGACAACAATATTAGACTTATATGATAGTATAGTGACTAGGTTTGGTGTACCATCCATAATAATTTTAGATAATGCCTTAGCATTTATTGGCATGAGAACAAGTGATTTGGCACTTAAACTAGGAATATACCTTAGTACATACTCAAATTATTACTCCCAAGGTAATGGAATTATATATTCAACAAATAAGAACTTGATAAGGATTATCAAGAGGACTATTGACCATTTTTCCCCACAAGCCAAAATGGGTCAACCCCCAATAGTTAAGATATTATATAGGGGATTTTTATAATGTTATAGAGTATGTTTGAGCTCAACTAATGTCATTTCCTATGCCATTCTAGTTTAGTCACAATATAGATTGGTCCTTATGTCATTTGGTATCTAAGGGATGATTTTAGAGTCATATATACAAGTGATAGGTCTTCATGATGATCAATGAGCATGGATCAGGTTGCTAATGAATGAATAGATGGATAATGTTTTATAGTCCTTATGGGGTTTCAAAAGTGATTGGAATGAGTATAGAAGTGCATATCATCCATTTGGTTCTTCATCATGTTCATTGAGACACTTGGGTCTAGTGGCAAAAATTTTGAGTAGGTATTTTGTTGACATCATTATTGCCACATGTGGATGAGTATGGATAATTGGTCATATGATTATCATCACATGAGTTCTAAGTTTCTACATGCCTAATTTTAGGTTATTAAATGAAGCACAATAAAAGATATGAGTATTCAAAGTGGGCCTCTCAAGCATAATTCCCTAAGTTTCCATACTTGGCCAATTTGAAAAGAAGCTCGAATAGAGTTGAGTGAGCATATTAAAGAGGCCATATATTTCATGTGTGGTAGTTTCAAGATAAAATGGTTATATGGGTTTATTCATCTTGGTCCCTAGTTTTTACGTGCTAAGTTTGATGTCATCTACCTAAGTGTATCAAAAGTTATATAGGTTCAAAGTTGGCTCCTCTGATGGAATTCACTAACTTTCCATACCATTTTGAAATAGACTGTCATCAAAGTGTCATGAAAAATTGAATAGGTGAGGTCACTTAAGAATTTTATAAATGCACTTAGAAAGCTCTTGGATATAGCAGATCAAGTGGGCACAATGTTTTGGTCTTAGTAACATCTCCAATAAATTTTGCCCCTTCATGATTTCTCTACTTCAAGATATAAATTCTCAAAGTTATTCAAATAATGTGATACATTCATGTAGACATTGACTTTAATCCACTACATAAATCTATATGAGACTAAATTTGATAGTTTATGGGACATCAAATATGTCCATGAGGATGTCAAATGACAGTCACACAAATGTCAAGATTTAGATAGAGTAAAGGAAATCCATTAAATCTTAAATTTGATAGTTTGTGGGACATTAGTGATGGTCACATGTGTTAGGTTATGGAGCTAAAAGCTTCACTGATGCAAATAAAGGAGGAGGTTGCAGAGAGTTTGTTGAGTGTCACAAACACCAACATCGGTCAGGCCAACCAACATTGACATGATTAGATAGGAAGAGCAACTGATGTTGGTCAGGGATCGGCCGGCATCGATCACCTCCAGGCAGACGAGGACCGACATTGGTCACTTGTGTGGTTTGAACTGCGAGTGTTATGGACAGTTTGTTAACGAACCAAGTGTTTGCATGTCAAGAGCCAAATTTAGACTAGAAGTTGTGGATCTAATTATTGTAATTGGATGTCTAATTATTGTTTGCATGAGATCTATTTAAGAAACTCATAGGCTGTATTGTAAGGTGTTCTAGTTTGAGTTGAGAAAAGTTAGCTCCTTCTGTGTGTGAGGTGAGCAAGGGTGTTCCTCCTAGTTCCACAGTAGTACCAATTATGGGTGCTGGTTTTGGAGAATCAGCAAGATTCTTCAGGGGTGTAGGATCTTGGTCATCAAGTGTGCATGGCTACATTAGGAGATCTACATGGTAAGTAAGATCATTGATCTACAGGTGTATGTGTGTGCATGATCCAGGTTTGCAGGTGTGCAGAACTAGATTGATTTGTAGGTGTGAAAGATCAGGGAGGAAAACAACACAACAAGGAGTAGGATCAGGCAGGATCTACTTGGAGTATAGTGTGTACTCAGAAAGAGAGCAAAGAGGAAGGCAGGGAAGATCCTTCCATAAGTAAGATCATTTGAGGTGCAGGTTATTGCAGGTTCAGGGGAGATCTACTTGAAGTACAATTGTGTACTTGTGGAGTGCGTGGAGCACTTGTGGAGTGTGTGGAGCACTAGAGTATTGGCAGTAGTGGATACTGACTGGTTGGAGGTGAACACCAACTCTGTGTTTGAGTTGTGTGTTGGGACCGTAAGAGAGAGAACTTTAACATAAGATTTACTGTTTATGCCCTAGAGGTGTGGGAGCCCTAGAGGTGTGTAAGGAAGAAGAACTGTGGCAATCTTCTTTGTTATATTTCCTTTTGGAAGAGTTTTAATATAATTGTGTATTGTCTCTCATATTCTGTGTTATTTTTGAATTCTAGTTAGTTGCGTATTCTGGTTAATTTCTGCATGTTAAGTTGCTTGGTAATCAATTGTGTGCTTCTGTTATTTCCCAACAAGTGGTATCAAAGCTAAGGTTGCAGGGAGTAGGTTTTGTGTTTGATTACAGGTCACTCTCAGGGGTTTTTGATTGAGTGGGAGTAGAGTAATGGCAGAAGAAAGTAAGCTAAGAATGGAGGAATTGAAAAGCATGAATGGTCACTTATGGTCTTATGGAAAGAAAGAGCAGGGAAAAGAAGATTGTTGGTTGGTAGCAGATCAACATGAAGGAACTGAAGAAGCAGATGTTGCAAGTGTTGTTGCACAAGATGCTATGGGATGTCTCTTGGATAAAGTTGAATCTTGGATAATAGATTCTATTGCCTCTTTCCATGCAGCCCTAAGGAGAGGAGCTGGTGAGCCTTGTCAAAGAATTGGCAAAGGGGAAGTGAAGCTAAAATTGTAGGTGGCCAACACATGGGTGTTGAAGGAGGTCATGTAGGTCCCAAGCTTGGATATGTGGCTAATTTCTTTAGGAAATTTGGGTGATGAGAGATGCACAATAACTCTCATAGCGGATACACTTGAATTAGCTAGTGGTAAGAAAGCAGGTACTCTTTATCTACTTGCTTATATTACTGATTCTTCTTCTATTGTAGAGACATGGCTTTGTAGGCTTGGTCACATGAACAAGAAAGAGATGCATGTTCTTAAGATGAAGTCAGATGTGTTTAACAGGCTTAAGAACTGTAAAGCCTTGGTGTTCTTGGAGGAGATGACAGACAGAGTTTAGTGGATGGGGCTGGATACTTCTGAGCAGGGTAGTTTGGACATGGGTTTTGATTCAAAGGAGCTCACGGGTAAAAATTCATCACTCACAGGTGAACACAGGTACCGGCATCAGTCAGGAGGAACTGGTGTCAAATAGATAGGTGCTGATGTCGATCATGTGCAGACTGAAGCTAGTGATGTCAGGCAAGGTAAGACCAATGTCGATCAGGAGGACCGATGTTAGCAATAGGTAAGATCGACATCGGTCAGGAGGACCGACTTCAGCAACAAGAGACACCGACGTCGATAGGGTTGGTAGTCAGGACAGGCGCATGGAATTGACGTTGGTTGGATGCAGACTGTGTGGTGACCAAGGTTGGTCACTGTAATGGATTTTGGGCAGATATCAAGCTATCAAGGAGTCTCAAATGCCCATATGGAGGATTGAAGGTGGTAAGTAAGCCTCAAATTCATTGTTCCTCTTCTTTATACTCGTTGCTTATTACAGAGCAGGAAGGATCTAGGAAATAGTGGGAGCATGGCAGGAATATGATGCAAAACCAAGTGAGAGATTTGGTAGGGTTGCCAGATGGTATGAAAGCATAGAGATGAATGGATACCCTAGTTAAAGAATAGAGAGAACAGACACGTGAGATGGAAGACTAGGGCATATGGTCTTGAGGAAGCTGCAGGATAGTGATACAGGTTTGACAGGTGGATGGGAAAGCATGGATTTAGTCAATGTCAGGGTAACTACTATCGTTTGTCTTACTAAGGGGATGATGGTCATGACATTATCCTATTACTGTATGTAGATGGTATGCTAGCTAGCAAGTTTGTACATATAGGGTTTTGTTGAGATAAGGGTAAGGCTAGTTTAGTGGCATGTCATGAGGAATTTGGAGTAGTGAAATTCTTTGGCATGGGAGACATGGAAGATCACAGGTTGATTTTGTCTCCAGTGGGAGCTAATGTGAATTAGGTGTTGGCAAGTTTTAGGATGCAGAACTGGAGCACACTAAGGGCTAGATAGTATACTGTCTGAAATCACATGAGGTTTGGTATAGACCTGAGTTTGCCCAAGCAGTGGGTGCTGTCAGAGAGTTAGGAGCCAATTCGGGGAAGTGGGTTCTCAGGTATTTGAGAGGGACCAGCAGTAGGGATTCATGCTACGTAGGGTCAAGACTTCACTACATGGGTTTGTAGGTTTGGATGTGGCAGGTTACTCAGATGACAGGAGGTGCACCATAGGGGTTGTGGTGGTTGGTCTTCAAGGATGAGCTTGAAGAGGGATACAAGCTAGGAAATAGATTAGATGGGGTACAGGTATAGGTACAGTGTAGCTATTTATCTCCAAGTGAAAGATTTTTAGGTTGTGGAGCTAAAAGCTTCACTGATGTAAATAGAGGAGGAGGTTGTAGAGATTTTTTGAGTGTCACAGACACCAGTGTTGGTCAGGCCAACTGACGTTAGCAGGATTAAACAAGAAGAGCAACTAACGTCGATCAGGGATCGATCGGCGTCAGTCACCTCTAGGTAGACAGGGACCGACGTTGGTTTCCTGTGTGGTTTGAACTGTGAGTGTTACAGATAGTTTGTTAACAAACCAAGTGTTTGCATGTCAAGAGCCAAATTTAGACTAAAAGCTATGGATCTAATTATTATAATTGGATGTCTAATTATTGTTTGCATGAGATTTATTTAAGAGACTCATAGGCTGTATTGTAAGGTGTTCTAGTTTGAGTTGAGCAAAGTTAGCTCCTTCTGTGTGTGAGGTGAGCAAGGGTGTTCCTCCTAGTTCCACAGTAGTACCAAGTATGGGTGCTAGTTTTGGAGAATCAGCAAGATTATTTAGGGGTGTAAGATCTTGGTCATCAGGTGTGCATGGCTACGTTAGGAGATCTACATGGTAAGTAAGATCATTGATCTACAGGTGTATGTGTGTGCATGATCCAGGTTTGTAGGTGTGCAAAACTAGATTGATTTGTAGGTGTGCAAGATCAGGGAGGACAACAACACAACAGGGAGCAAGATCAGGCAGGATCTACTTGGAGTATAGTGTGTACTCAAAAAGAGAGCAAAGAGGAAGGCAGGGAAGATCCTTCCATAAGTAAGATCATTTGAGGTGCAGGTTATTATAGGTTCAGGGGAGATCTACTTGAAGTATGATTGTGTACTTGTGGAGTGCATGGAGCACTTATGGAGTGCGTGGAGCACTAGAGTACTAGCAGTAGTGGATACTGACTAGTTGGAGGTGAACACCAACTCTGTGTTTGAGTTGTGTGTTGGGACCGTAAGAGAGAGAGATTCAAGGGAAGATTTACTATTTATGCCCTAGAGGTGTGGGAGCCCTAGAGGTGTGTAAGGAAGAAGAACTGTGGCAATCTTCTTTGTTGTATTTCCTTCTGGAAGAGTTTTAATACAATTGTGTATTGTCTCTGATATTCTGTGTTATTTCTGAATTCTAGTTACTTGCGTATTTTGGTTAATTTCTGCATGTTAAGTTGCTTGGTAATCAATTGTGTGCTTCCGTTATTTCCCAACAACATGAACATCAAATGATGGGAGTGAGGATGTCAATTTTAAAATCATGAAGTAGTAGTTGGGCTTGAAATAGTCGGTCCTAGTTAATATAATAGTCTATGTTATATTATACATCTTGATCTAACAATATGAGATGGGTCAAATAGTCAAGGAGCTCAAGGGGTTGACATGTGGCATAAATGCATGAGTCATAGATAGATAGTGAATCTTAAGAGTTAACATGAATTTGACATGTGGCAAGATCTAGAATCAAGTTGATAATCCAAAAGCAAGATTGATGGTTGGCACTTGAGCATACAGATCAAGATCGATGGTAAGAGCAAGAGTCAAAGGTCAAAGAGCTTTGATCAAATACAATGTTGCCAAATATCATGTTCTTGGGAATTTGGGTCAGTAATCAATGTCCAATGTCAAAATTTGAATTAAAGAGATTCTAGAGGAGATCGATAGGTTGAATTAAACTAGTTTATAGATAGATAAGATAAACACATGTCCAAATAGTGACAAGTATATTTTAGAATAAAATGAGCAATGTGGCAAGGGAATGTTACATGGAAAAATATGTAGGATCAAGTATTTTAAATTAAAGTGAGATTTTTAGACTCATACACTACCATGAGAGCTTATATGAGGTCCATGATGAATAGTGAATACCAAATGTGAAGAATGAGGTCTAAGAAATTAATGAATGACTATAGATGGTGAATACAGGTGTCTAAAATATAGATATAAATTAGGGTAACATTTTATGACTATTATATCATGTTTCAAACTCCCTCAAATAGTGCATATGTGTCAACTCTCCTATTTTAGTTTCAAATGCTTGAGAGATGGTTCATGATGAAAGCAATTTCATAAAGGCTAGCCAAAGAATCTCTAAACCATTTTGGAAAAATTTGTCATGGTTTATAGGGACATATATCTTAAGAATAATTTAAGTTTTTTTTCACACTCAGTTTCACCTACAACATAACTGGTTCTCATGCTTGGACATGTGTTCTAGTGACTCTTGAACTTATTTTTTTCTTCTCTCTCTGAAGTTCTATAATCAGATGCCATTTGGCCTTTATAGAATAATAATACTCCATGTATGGTGAAGTCCTACTATAATGATGTCATATTTTACCTTTGACCATCAATGTAAATCTGATTTCAAGTTCTCAAATAATTTTCTGAGTGTGCAAGTGATGTATGGTGATGAAAAGTGATTATTCTCTATACTTTCTTCCCTTATCCTTTCATTTTTGTGTAAATTTTTTATTACAACAATTCATATGAAGTGTTTTCAAGTGTTTGAGCCTATCTTTTAAGTTTAAAATGAGTCTTAGTTCCTACAACTATCCAATGGTTCACTTATCTTGAATATTTCTCATACATCTGACCTTCATATTGAAATATTCATGTTAGAATCCATACGACTTAAAATTTAGTTTATGTGCCTTGTTTATTCATGCATGAAAATATGATGGCCATATGAAACACATATCAGTACATCACCCATTTAGATTAGTTAATTTCATGTAACTTTTAACTCTTTTCCCACATAAGTGATAGTTAAATAGGGGAAATCACTTCAAGATACATTTAGGGAGGTAGCCCTTAAATATAGAAGCTCACTTCCATTATTGGTACACCCACATACCTATAAGTGTTCTCATATTTCTCAAATATGGAAGGGGCTTGAACAACCTATTTTAGGCTGCAAGATATGGTGACTATAGTTCTATCATGCATGGTGGGACCAAGTTCCAAGAGGTGGAAATATTATTGGTGAATCTTTCCTCTATCAACCTTTATAAGTAAGCAATTTAGCACTAATGGTGACTCCAAATGATAACTTCTAGTTGTAATCAACCCAAGTATATCTAATTGAAAGTTTTGATCAATTTAAATATCTCATTTGATATATGAGGTTGACATGAATAGCTATGGATAGTATCCCTATCATGAATCTCCCTATACACGTTGCTATAAATAACCTTTTAATCCTCAACATTCCTATCAAAATAGATATCAATCCCATGATCCATGGAAACCCTATAGTCCTCCATTTCCCCCCATATATACACCATTTTATTGGATAGCTCTATGAGGAAGGCTACCAAAATACATATCAATAAATGCCTCCCTATCAATCCCAATGTGAGTCCTACCAACCATACCATGATGCCTATGAATCTCAAGAGGATCCTAATGAGTCTTTCCATGAGGAATTAGATGATTCCATGAATTTTACACAAAGGTATTATAAGGCAAGATGTGGATTATTGTAGGCTAAAATATAACAAGTTGAATTTGGGATTGATCCCCATCATTACCTTCTACGTTTTCCATCATCCCCACCTCATGTCCAATCCTTTTTGGAATTCCTACTAGAGATGATAGATAGTGAAGACAATATGGGAACATGGGATGATGAGTTTGAAGTGATTCTTAACCATCTCATGGAATAGTTAAGACGTTTTATTTAAATATGGATAAGTACATGGGAGGTGGTTGAAGATGAAATTCAATGGGAGATAAAAGGATAAATAGACTTGGAAAAAACGTTCCTTTAATTATATATTGATAGGATAAGTATGTGGGAGAATAAAGACCTAAAAAATGAACATGCTACTATTGAAGAGTTTTAAGGAAGTTATTGGTAAGATGCAACTCTTGATTATGAAGTTTTTTTCCTTTTAATCATCCCAAAAATTCACTTCCATATGAACCTACTAGTGCATTCCTCTTTCCTAAATCCACTCATAAGCATTCCCCTTCATCCCACTCTCCATATCCAACTCATCAACCTTCTAATACATCTCATATTCCAACTCCTTCACCTCAAAACCTTGAGCCTATCCATAAACCTTCCACCTCACCCTTTCTTGAGGAAGAGTCCATATTGAGAGAAGAAAATAAAGAGGAGAAAACTCAATTCATATCTAACCAAGAGGATGTCATGAGTGACTATGATGAGGAAATCACCATAGGGACTCCCCTTGGTGACCATAAGTGTGACTCTACCTTTTTAGATGAAGAAAATCACATTCAAGATCCTACCCCATCTATTGGTGCAAAGTTTGATATGGAAGAGGAACATATTAAAGATTGTTTTGTATCTATCTATGAAGAATATGGCCAAGACTTGAAGAGAGAGGAATTTGAGGAAGACTCCATGTCTAATAATGAAGTTATGGATGACCATCTCAAGCATAAATATGAAAGTCATTCTATTGATCAAGAATCAACTGTCATAGAGAAATCTAATGATGTTAGTGTCTAAGACATTATATACATGGAAAGTGAGGGAAAGGTAGAGCTTAAGGTTCCTTAATAATAGTTAAGAGACCCACCTAGTATTGATCCATATTCATAAATATGAGAACATGAATAAGAGAAGATTGATGCTCCCAAACATCCAGTACATTCTATAAATTATGATTGGTAGCTACAAATGAAGCTCTTTCAAGATATTTCAGATATCTACCAAGTTGAGGGTCAAGTACATGAGAAGGTGGAGGAAAAGTTTTCCATGGAAGACAATGAACAAGATTAGGTGTACTATTCAGAGCTCTTTGATGAGCTTGAAGAACTTGCAACTGAAGAGAAGCCCAATATTATTAAGGATACTATGGAAACTAAAAAGGAAAGCCTTATTTAACAACTATTAGAGGTCATAGCTGAAGAACCATATGATAAATTTGAGGCTATTTGGATGTAGGAAGAGTTCATTTCTATAGCTATCCTATTTGGATCTTTTTGGTTCTCATTGAACATCATGTCAATAAAGTTTTCAAACAACATGAATAAGGTGAAAACATTAGTGTCAAAAGGCAAAAGGTTACATACTTCACTCATTCCTTTAGGTCATAAATTAAGAGAAGTTTCAAAATTATATTTTAATCTTGGATAGATTTTTCATCTTAGGTTAGTTTGTTTAGGTGTGTGTTTCTCTTATTGTTGCATTGTGTTTTAATAAGTGATCAAGGCACGCGTGTTTTTTTCTTAGTTCCTTACTTTGTATTTTATTCTTATTGTTTTATATTGTTTGGTGTGTTTTTCAAGGTAGTTTATGTGTCAAACCTACTGTACATGTGATTCCATATCCCAATGAACATGATTAGGCAACTGGTCATGGCATTACAAACATGCCACCACTAAGAAATTGCCAAGAATGTTAACCATTTTCCCCATAGGCCAAAATGGGTCAACCTCACATAGTCAAAATATTGTATAGGGGATTTTTTATAATTTCATAGAGTATTTTGTAACTCATTTATTTTCATTTCCTATGCCATTATAGTTTAATCATAATCTATCTTGGTCCTTGTGTCATTTGGTGTCTAAGGGACCATTTTAGAGTCATGTATGCAATTGGCAGGTCTTCATGGTGATCAATGTAGTTAGAGCATGGATTAGGTTACTAATGGATGAATATATAAATAGTGTTGAAGAGGACCTATGGGGTTTAAAAAGTGATTTGAATGAGTATGGAAGTGTATATCATCAATTTGTTTCTTCATTATGTTCATTGAGACACTTAGGTCTAGTGGTAAAATTTTTGAGTAGGCAGTTTGCTAACACCATCATTACCATGTGTGGATGATTCAGGGAGAATTAGTCATATGGTTGTGATCACATTAGTCCCAAGTTTCTACATGCCAAATTTTAGGTCATCTAATGAAGTAAAACATAAGATATGAGTGTTCAAAGTGGGCCTCTCAAGCATAATTTGCTAAGTTTCTATACTTAGCCAATTTTCAAAAAAGCTTGAATAAATCCAAGTGAGCATATTGATGAGGCCATATCTCACATGTGTGGTAGTTTTAAGAGAAAATTTTCACATGGGTTTGTTCATCTTGTTTATTAGTTGTTATTCACTAAGTTTTAGGTCATCTGCCAAAGCACATCAAAAGTTATATATGTTCAAAGTTGGATCCTCAAATATAATTTGCTAAATTTCCATACTTAGTCATTTTGAAACAGACCATCATTAAAGTGTCATGTAGAATTTCAAAAGTGAGCTCAATTGAAAATTTTGTAAATGCACCTAGAAATCTCCTAGAGCTAGTGGATCAAGTGGGCATAATGTTTTGGTCTTATGAACATCTCCAACAAATTTGACCCCTCCATGACTTTTCTGCTTCAAGATATAAATCCTAAAAGTTAGTCAAATAATGTGATACATTCACATATACATTGAATTTAATCCACTGAAAAAATCTATACAATCCTAAATTTGATGGTTTGTAGGATTTCAAATACATTCATGAGGATGTCAAATAACAATCGCGTAGACATCAAGTTTTAAATAGAGAAAAGGAAATCCATTAGAGATTAAATTTGATGATATGTAGGATTTCAATGATAGTCACATGAATGTCAAATTATGAGAGTGAGGAAGTTAGTTTTAAAATTATGAAGTAGCCATTGGGTTTCAAACAATGGGTTCCAATTGATCTAATGGTCTATATTGCATTGCACATCTTGATCCAACAATGCAAGATGGGTCAAAAAGTCAAAAATATCAAGGGGTTGACATATGGTGTAAGTGCATGAGGCTGAAGACTAATAGTGAACCCTAAGAATCAATGCATGTTTGACATGTGGCATGATCTAGAACTGAGTTGATAAACCAAGATCAAGATCGATTGCTAATACTTGATCATACACATCAAGATTGACAGTGTGAGTGAGAGTCAAAAGTCAAGGATCTATAATCAAATTCAATATTTCCAACTATAACTATCTCAAGACTTTTGATCAATGATCAATTTATATCATTGAAAGTCAAAGCAAAGAGATTCTAGAGGAGATCAATAGGTCAAATCTAACTAGTTTTTAGATGGATAAGATGAACACATGTCCAAATAATGACAAATATATTTTAGAATGGAATGAGTAATGTTAGAAGGGAATAATACATGGAAAACTATGTAGGATAAAGGATTCTAAATTAGATCAATATCTTTAGATTCATGCATTGTCATGAGAGCTTAGATGAGGTACAAGATGAACAATGACTACCAAATGTGAAGAATAAGGCTTAAGAAAGCAATGAATGACTGAAGATGGTGAATACAAGTGTCTAGAATATAGCTAGTAGTTAGGGAAACATGTTATGAATATTATATAATTTTTTGAACTCCCTCTAGTAGTTCATATGTGTCAACTCTCCTATTTCAATTTCAAATGCTAGAGAGATGGTTCATGATGAAAGTAGTTTCATAAAGGTTAGCCAAAGAATATCTACACAATTTTTAAAATTTTTGTCATGGATTATAGGGACATCTATATTAATAATCACTTAGGGTCCATTTCACACTTAATTTCACCTATAATGTAACTAGTTCTCATGATTGGACATGTGTTCCAGTTACTCTTAAACTTCTTTCTTTTCTTCTATCTCTAAAGTTATATAAGTACCATTTTGGGCTTTTTAGAATAATACCACTCCATGTATGGTGAATACCTACTATAATTATGTCATATTTTGGATTTTAACATTAATGCAAGTCTGATTTCAAGTTCTTGAACAATTGGCTAAGTGTGCAAGTGATGTATGGTGATGAAAAGTGATTATTTTCTATCCTTTCTTCCCTTGTCCTTTCATTTTTGTGCAAGATTTATTATTCTAACAGGTCATATAAAGTGTTGTCAAGTGTATGATCCTATATTTTAAGTGTAAAGTGAGCCTTAGTGCCTAAAAATAACCTATGGTTCACTTAACTTAGATATCTCTCATGCATCTCACCTTCATATTGAAATACTCATGTTATAACCCATAGGACTTAGAAGTTATTTTGTGTGCCTTATTTCTTAGTGTATGAAAATATGATGGTCATATAGAACACATATCATTACATAATCCATTTATATTAGGTTTATTTCATGTAATTGATAACTCTTTTCCCCTATAAGTGATAGTTAAGTAGGTGAAATCACTTCAAGATACATTCAAGGAGCTAGCCCTTAAATCTAGAGGCTCACTTCCATTATAGGTACACTCACACACCTAGAAGTGTTCCCATACTGCCCAAATTTATAAGAGACTTTAAAAAAATATTTTAGGGTGAAATATTTGGTTACAACAAAGACTATGGAGGATAACTAGAGAGTGTGGCACATAAAGTTAAGGATACACTTATGAGATGATAAAGTGACTCCCAAAATTTCTACTATAAACTCACCACTTATCTTGGTATATGGGAGGGAAGCCAGCTTTACCATCTATATTGAACTACCTACCTTGGATTTATCCCATCATCTTGAGTTTATGGAGAGTGAACCTTTGATCATGAGGATGATAGATCTCATGGAGCTCAAAGAAGCAAGGGACCTTGCAATGAAGACACTAGAGTCACATCAAGCTCAATTAAAGAAAGATTTTGAAAAGAGAGCCATAAAAAAGGAATTTAAAGAAGGGGATATATTCCTCAAGTGAGATTCAAATAAGTCCAATCTAGACAACCATACCAATTTTGATAGCTTTTAGAGTGGCCCTTATTTGATTCATGGATACAAACAAAATAATGCTTTTTAGCTTGCCCAACTGGATGGAGAGGTATTACCCATCCCAATCAATGGAATTCATTTAATGCCTTATTATTAAGAGAGTTTTAAACCATTTTAATATATTAGAATATATTTTATTCTTTCATATAAGTTCCTTGTGTGCATTTATTTTTTGTTATGTACTCCCTTCTCTAAGTTCCTTGGGCACATTATTAGTTTTATTTATTTGGTCCTTGTTGCTTCAAAAGGAGGTTTTTAGAAGGGGACAACCTTCTATCAATTTTACAATAGTTTCTCTAGGAAATATTATGACTCTATATTCCTAATGGATCAAAAAAGGCAACTAATATATTTCATAGTAGGCATGCAATCCTAGGAGGTCACTAAAAGTGTTAGAAAAATTGGCCCACATAATAAAATTTGACTGAATATGGTTTGAAGAAGCTAATAAAATATCTAGTTGATGAATGATCCAAAGCTAGAAAGAGTAGACAGACTTTAGGGGAAGATCAAAAGTAACTCAAAAAGAATAAAGAAGTCAATCTAGTTACACATTTGATAAGTGTACTTGGTAGGTTGATCAAGGTTTAATAATTTCATGAAAATCATTTTATTTGTGTCATGAATACCCTCTAAAAATTTGGTATCTTGATGAGTTTTCTATCTCAAGATATAAGCCTTAAAATTTAAACTAGCAGAGTGGGATGTGCACAGGGACATCGATTTAAAACCACATGAAGTAACCATTTGAATTCAAATATATCAAAGGATCATAAGGGTGAATGTGGAGCTAAAAAGTGTAAAAATATAAATTTATTGGATCATAGATCAATGGCATATAAATGATAACTCAAGACAATGGGGTCATCAAGATTAATGGTACATGTTTAATTGTGAAAATGCAAATTCAATGATGAGCATAGGGTCAACAAGCTATATGATCTTAGGATCAAACATGGGGATGAAAAGTGGTGAAATCAATATTATTCAAAGGATAAATGGTATGCATTTTATCAAGTAGATATAATATCAATGGCATGCATTTAACTGCAAATAAAGATCCATGGCATGAACAAAGTCAAGAAGTCAACAAGCCTAGATTGAATGTGAGGCTACCACATGAAGACTGGTAGTATGATCAATATATTTAATGTAGGGTTTATAAGTGTTATAATTTTGGAATCTTAAATTGAATATCAATGAAGAAAATTAAATCAAGTTCTAAGAGGCAAAAAAAGGTGGCATGTGTCAGAAGAAGCAATGATCATGTTTCCAAAATATGATAAACTATGTGATAAGGATGCCATAGAGGTAGATATGATAGATTAGAGGGTTTTTATATCTAATATTTCAAATGAGTAAATATGAGATCAAAATATGATTTGGGGTACCAGAGCCAACCTTAAAAAATTAAATGATGTCAATCAAGTCTATTTCAACCTTTCAAAATATTTTACATGTACACTTTATTTTTTTCCATATTCAAAAGGTTAGATCTTCATGGAGATTATGACTATATGAAAACCAATAAATCAGATTGGTTTTCATCTATCATGGACCTATGTTCAAGGTTTGGAGTAATGATAGAATGGTGATATAGAAATAATTTGGTGTTAGGGCATGTTGATTCTGATAATTATATTCTAAAAGGACACCAGAAAAATGAGCTCAAGTAATTTCCTAATATCATGAAGGACATATCAAGATGAGGAAAAATACAACAATATCATTAATTAGATGGAGAGTTTGTGGGTTGAACAAGACACGTGGAGTATTCAATGAGGTTTTAAAAGTCTTTAGGGGACTTTCCCATTTGAATGGATCATGACTCAACATTTTCAAAGGGTTCTTGTCTTCTATCATGTATTTTAAGCCAATGAGGGGGGCTTGAATGTATTTAGAGCTAATGAATGGCTAATTGAGAGGCAAAATTAATGTTAATCAACCAAAAGGTGGTTAGGACTCAATAAAAGTGGTTAGACCTCAATTATTGATCAGTGATCTGCTCACTTCTCTCTCTTCCATAACCATTATCCTTCTACTTTCCTCTTTTAAGGTTTTTTCAAGTTAGTTTCAAGTCTAGACTTGTATTGTTTCTACCATTAATGTATGCCTAGTATGAGTTTTAGAATTCCTCTTTGCTTCCTTAATTGATTGGTGAACCTAGTTTATAAAACAATTATGCATATTAGCTAGATTATGAGATTGTGTGAGATAGCATTGTATTAAGCTTCATCAGTGTATTTTTCATGCTTATGTGAGTTCTCATTCAAATTTGGTGCATCACCTTTTATCTCCCTTAGGAACCTTTTACCCCCCTTTTCTATCCCTTTTCCCAGTGCATACATTCATTTAGGTTATACATCAAGAGGAATCAATCCTTCTCCAGAGGTTCAACCCCACAATAGGATACCCAAAACCTAGGGTTGTTCCCATTATGTAGCTTAGTTGGGGAGAACCTGTAGAACCCTCCCTATGGGTGCAAACTAATGTTACAACAATTATTGCATGCAAGTTTAAATTTTTTTGTTTGAAAAGAATTAATAAATATAAATTATAATTTTAATTATTTATTTAAATAATAATAATAGTCAAATTAATATAAAATAATGAGAAAATAAGAAATATATGAAAGCTTCTTACTTATTTATAGTTGTTTAGGGTTTTTTTTGTTTACTAGTCAATTGTTTTGAGAGCAATGAAGTTTGTTTTGAGTATGAAAAATAAATAATGTGTTTGATGAAAGTGTATGAAATTTTTCATAAAATATTCCTAAATTTATATTTTAATATTGTATTCTAATGAAAATAAATTTACTAAGAGAGATGAAAACAAAAGAATCCATTTAGTTTTTTTATATAATAAAGATGGGAAAAAGAAGGGAGTTCTTTCTCCTCTAAAATTTACCTTTTTTCCAAAAAAATAATTTGAGATAATACAATAATTAATAATAATAATATAACATATTATATTAGAGAAAAACAAATAAATCTAAGCTAATAACCTCCAATCTATTCCTAATGTAGACCAACTAAAAATAAGAGATTTATTACACTATGGTCCTTAGTATGCCGAATCATTTTGATCAAATGAAGATGTTATGAACTCTCCAAAAAATAGGATGAATATATGAATATCAAAAATTGGATAATAATATAAAATACATATCTCAAAATAAGGAATAACTAATTATGGCGATTTGAAGACATTGATTGCAAATTCTAGGTTGTAAGAATAATAGCTCTCCCTATCTAGAAATGTATACTCAAACATGAAAGCAATCAAATAAAAACTCCAAATAAATTTTAGAAGGATTTGGATATAAATGATTTAAAATTATTAATCTTATAATGAAAAATTTTGGATCTAAAATCAAGCTAAATTTGGCTTACTTTTAGAAGAGTAAAAGAATTTGCATGAAGGAGTTTAAATGAGTTAAATTGGGAGTTGAACTTGGGAGGGGATAAAAATAATTAAAAATGGAAGAGGGAATTAACTAAGACTGATTAGTGGTGAAATTATGATGGGTAAAGTAATAAGTGTAACAATAATAATATAAAACACAACAAATAATGATTTACAGATGCTAAATTGGGAAGACAAAACAATAATGATGGAACCACCCCTATTTGTAAGGGCGTTTATGTAACTACCACTTTTGGAGATGAAAACACCACTATATATTATATAACCACCCCTATTTTAATAATAATCCACCTTGTTAAGATGTAACTAGCATATTAATTTACACAAGCACCATGATGAACCCATCACCAAGGTGATGGTTTTGTAACCTAATACAATAGTTTCATCACTTGTAAGGGAAGTTATGTTACCAATGAGAAAGGGATAAAAATAATATAAGGGGAGATATGAGGGTAAAAAAATTAGGTTTTGGAAGACTTGAGAGAGAGAGATAATAACAATAGGAGAGAGTGTTGGAGAGTTCCTATTCAAGCATTATTATGAGATCACTACATCATCATTAGACCCATTGTGTCAATAATATTGCACCGTACAAAAATTGGGTGCATGTAGTGACACAAGGAATTGGAATTAAACTATTTTATAAATTATATTATTCTATAAATTAACTTTCATTGTATGCATCTTTGATAAAACTTTTTCTTTCTAAATATAATATATTTAGTTTTTTTGTTATTGTTGACTAGAAAACATGCATAATTATACACATATATATACAATCTATCAAAATAAATATATTGATTATGTAATTGTCTTTATTTAAGTGGATAAAGAATACATTTAATAAATATTAATTATAGTTTGAAGTCTAAAGGGTTAAATTTTAAATAGTATTATATATTATTAACTCGGATAGCATAATACCGAAGAGACTCATCATCATGTTACTTTAAACATTGAAAATGATCTAATATGAATTTGGGAAAATTGTGTAAAATCTAAGAGAAAAATGTCATCTAATTTATTAAAAGTGCATAGGAAAATAATGAAAATATTATATAACCAATTCCATGCTTCTCGTGTTAGGATTCTATGGAGATATTTAAATAATAAGTGTTTTTATTTATCCCAATGACAAAAATAATGTACATGTTGAATTACATGGTTGTAAGGGTATTCATAATTTAAAAAATAAATGTAACATGGGTATGATGAATTCTAGTGGATAAGGTTATTAAAATATACTTTTTTGTTAGATGTTTATTTTTAAAATGTTATAGTTAATAGTAGCATTACATGATAACTTTTGTAAATTGAGAATTGAAACTTGCCATTGGATTTGTCCAAAGGTATTCATCATAAATATAAGATGACTAGTGTGAATTTTTGAAATGTAAAGAGATGTAATTATGGGTTGCAATTGACCATATTTTTGAAACCTAGGAGTGTTAGGTTTATACTTATGAATAGATTGGTAGACCAAGGGAACTTTTACCATAGTATGCTTAATATAGGGAGTACAATACCAAAACACTACATTGAAAGTTGTAATACAAATGAGAAAAAATAATTATCTTATGAAATGGTGTGAGGGTAGATCTAATAAATATAGGTGTAGGATAAGATAATTTGATGTTCTACCCTAATTCATTAGATTTTAAATATTTACTTTATATTAGCCTAAACACTACCATCAAGATCTAGATGCTACTATCGATGCTTTTACCATAGTTTTGAAAATTATATCCTATATGTAATAAATTTCATTTTATGGAACATCAAATTAAAATTTTTAGGGTTCACTATCACCATACAGACTATCAACTCAGATCATGTGCATAGGCTATGGATATCAATATGTATCTCAAAAACCTAGATACTCCAATTTGGGTTAATCACCTTGTAAAAAGGGGTTGGTGGGCTCAAGATAAGTCAAGATAATATTAAATACCCTTTGTCAATGAGTGTTACCTAAATATCCATATAATATGAAGACTGCCTTAGATTAATGTAGTTTTCCCCTTTATGTGGGCTTGTCTGAGAATTATTTTGCAATATACTATATGTGATTGCATGTAGTGATATAGTTTGTAACTTGACAAATACTATTCATGGTATACTCTTTGAATTCTTTATACATGTTATAAAAATAATCCTATGATTTATTTGGAAATAGGGAAGAATAAGGTAATTTTGTAAGCTTGAAAGGTGTTTTTTCTTTGTAAAAGATAGATGTTACTTGATTTATACTTGATGATAATGAATTGTATTTTACTTTTATTTATACAAAACCTTTTTAAATTATATCATGTGAGGGTTAGTTAAGATAAATAGGATGAACCATACATGTTAAAATATTTAATCATTTTAAATGATTTTACATCAGCATCAGACCTAGGACACTAGCATTGATGCCAGTGTCCTAGTCTGGATGATAGTGTTTCAGAGGATAGAAAGTTTCTAAATATATGTAACTATTAGAGTATAATATAAATTAGGTTTTATACAAGATATAATCTATAGTTGATTTGGGTAATCATAATATTAGGGTCAAACTATAAGATAAGCATTTAAGCATAGTCAGATGGTGAACACGAGCCTTTTGGTAGTGGGAAGGTCCTAAATCAAAGGGTTGAGCCATGAGTGATATTTTTAGAGTGTACAAGACTAGTTTATCATATATAATTATATTTTAGTATCTACAAGTGTGTGATTTTTCTTATCTTTTTTCATGGATTATGATCAAAATATGATTTTTTGTGATGAAAATGGTATCTATGAATAATGAAATTTCTAATGTTATATATAATAGGACTAATAATGATATGCTTGATTAGATTAAATGATTAATAATATAATATATTTATCATCTTCCTTAAATCATGCATATATTTAAATATGTAATTATGTGTTTAACCCTAAAAATATAGATTGGGGTTATCTAGGGTTAAAGGGGATAGAGATAGCCTAAGGTACAAGGGTGATAAATTATCTCTATAATAGGCCAATTAGACGCTAAACTTAGATATAACATATCATAAATTCATTAAACTAATATATGCTAAAAATGGTAAGTACAAATATGATAGATATGTAAATAATAAATAAGTAATGTACTTAGTTGGTTTTGATGATGACATAGTTATAGATTTGGAATAGGTAGGAAGCAGACTAGAATAGGATTCTAGAATGTTAAGAATTAGTTATTACATTAGTATTTACATTTGTATATTTATCGAGAGGTGAATATTATATTGTGTGAGTGAGTTTTTATCAAAATTAACATAGATAGATTAGTTATTAGAATATATTATTTGGTTAGAATATAGTCAGTTGTGATATATTATTATATGTTACACATATAGGAGATTACATAATCATAGGGATTTGGGTGAGATATTTTTAGAGATATGTTCTCCATGATTATAGGAGTAGTTTCCTATAAATATGCAATATCCCATATGATGAAGTATGGAATAAATAATATTATTATGTGTTAAAATATTTCTTTGTATTTTATATATTTAGCTCTTTTATTTTTAGTATGTTATTGGATTAATTGTGTATAGACTCTGATGAATCCCATTATAGAATAGTCACTAAATTTTGTATTGAGTGCCTCTGGATATGCAAACATGAGAATCAACTTTGTATGGTTACATTGATGCTATTATCTAAACTTAATGCTGGTGTCTTATATGAAATATCTACTAAAAAAGGATAGAAACACCTAGATTATTTTGATTTTGTCTTCACCTATATTCTGGTGCATTCAGATCTGGGTCATGGATTGTCACTCCTCATGAAATTATAAATCCCTAGTTTTGCATCTTCATAGTAACTTTGGTAAAAATGGTTAATGGGAATACAGTGTTGATTTGAATCCAAACACCCATATATAAATGAGTGTTGCCTATATATAATTCTCTGAAGAGGGCTTAAACTAATGTATTTATCATCTATTTGTTGGCTTGTGTGTGAATCAAGCAATATGTGGAAATCAAGTATAATAGTGACCTATCTTGTAACTTGGAAAATATAGCTCTTGGGCTTATCCTTTATAACTTAAAACCTATGTATGTGGTTTCCCTATGATTGATATGGAAATAGGATAAAATAAGTAATCCTTACTCACTTAAGTGATTGATTTAATGCTTTTTATAAGTTTCCTAGTGAGTAGGTAAGAAGTTCCTAGGTGAGAAATGAATGAGATGTGATTTTGTATTTATATCAATCCATCTAGATAATTAACTCACATTAATGAACTTAGGCCAACCATTAGGATACATTTCATATACAAATTGGATGACTTTAGGGAATTAGACTCTTGCATCAGAGAAGGACTGCTATGTTAATGTAGGTGTCTATCTAGGATGCTAGTGTTGAGGGAATAAGAAAGTAGGTACATGCTCATAACTTGTAGAGGTGGAATATAATAATTTTAAAACATTTTAGGTAAGATATCAAGTTGGGTCATCAACATAAGACTAGTCAGGCTAAGATATAGGATAGGGGAAAAAATATAGAATAGATTTGAGACGTTTGAAAGTGGGAAAGGTCTAAAATTGAGAGGAATAAACAAGGTCTAAGCTTGCCAAGTGTAAAATATTTAAGTGATATATAATCTATAAATATAATCTAAATTTCACCACTCATTTAATTTAGTAATGAAATTTATGGTTTAAAGGAGAATAAATGCTTAATTGGGTGTGTATAACACACCTTACCTTTGCTTGAGTCCACCTTGGGTGTTTTGTTTGTGATTAACCTACAACCAAGAGCATGTTATAGTACATAATTAGTGCATATAATTTGAAATTGAAAACATTAAAAATATTAAAATTGAAAGAGAAAGGTTTAGGAGTACACCTATGTAATGATGTAACTACCTTGCCTATTATAAACTTGATTTGAAAGATGTATCATTATAAATATCTAAAACTGATATTAGGACAAATAAATAAATCTAGAAAGTGCATGTATCTAAGGATATAGAGAGATATTGGAAGGAACATGTCCCTAAACATGGAGAAAATGTGAGTTTCCACCTAAAGTTAATATTAACTTAACCATGCAACCTAATCATTTTTTTAACCTAGTGTGCATGAGTGAAAAAAATCAACTCATAATATCAAATTGGTGAGGCTAGATGATACAATCAAGTCTGACCTAAAAACTTGGAAAGATTGAGAAATTTAATCATCTCAACCATACCAAGAAAAAACCAAATACTATAGTGTATTAACTCAATATATTCCCTAAAATTCCATCTTGGTAGGTGATGATAGTCCTTGAGAGTGTTTTGAAATATTAAACTTATTTGGCTTTTAAATATTAGTAACACATTACATAACATATGTACCTTAGATATGTCTCATGCTAAAATTGTGTATAATAATGGTACCAATGTATAAAATTATACCACAATTATTAATGTGAATCATGTAACTATGTGATTTGCCCAATTTTAAAAACTATGTAAGTGTGGATAACATGTGTCTAAAGCATTCCCCCACTATATATATGGAGAAATATAAAAATAGAAATAAGTGCCAATGTGGAGGAAATGTTTATAAAACAGTCCCCCATTGAATCTAGGTATGTCAAATACTAAATAAGTGTGGGGAACATGATCTTAAAGCATGCCCCCACTAACTCTTAAATTATGAATAAATGGAAGCCATGCCTATATAACATTCCCATAAGGAATGTTTTTCTTTTTCAAATATTGAATAAGTGTGGAGAACATGCTTCCAAAGCATGGCCCCACTAAGTTTAAAACCATGAATGTGTAGAAGCCATGCTTATATGACATTCCCCCATTTAATCTAAAAAACTATATCAAATGTGAAGAACATGCCTCTATGACATGCCCCTTGTTTGAGGTGAGGGAAGAATAGAAATTGATAGTTACCTCACCTCAAAAGGATAAGACAACTATATGATATGTGAATGGAACCATGTAGCATATAGAATAATATGTCTAGGTAAATGTAGCATTGAAGCACATAGAACAATGTGATCATATGAAGGCATAAGATGAATGATAAAGATCATGAGAACACATAGATAGTAATAATACAATCTCAATAAGCAAATAAACACACATATAAGAGCACTTAAAATCAAGTCAACATATAATGGTCTAAGGAGACTAAAAACAAGGGGCATGTTCAAATATTGCACAATCGAAGGGACATTATTAGAGTCCTAGATTTCACCCTAGCTAAGCAAATGATTATTTAGGTCCTTTGCTCAAATCTAGACCAATATGTGAATGACCCTAGGCTATGGGCTACCTAATCTTGGGTCAAACCTCTAGGATTTTTAACAAAGCTACCTCCTCTGATATGATAATTTGGATCTCTCTTCTTAAAACTTGACCTATTGGGATGAAAAGGGGAGAAAACACATGAATGGAAACTTACTTTAAGTATGATGATGCACCAAATGTTCAATGATCCACTCTCAACTTGGACTCTTTCATGGCTACTAATGAATCCAATGGGGATAAGGGTTGATTATATTCTATGACAGGGTTATAAACATGAGTATTTTGTATGAAGGTTGAAAAGAGACCTTCAACTTGAAGGATAAAAAGAGATAGGTCTATGTAAGACACTATGGACTTATGACACTTCAAGAGAAACTGTTGACCAAATTTGACCCCAAGTCAAATTTGGGTCAACCCCTAATATTTAAAATTTTATATAAAGTTTCATATGTCTTATGGGCTCATCTATTTTCCTACATGTCTCACTTACCCTTTCCTTAGTCCTTGCTGAAACCCATCCTCCTTGTATTGGCTCAGTCAACCAAAGTTAACATTGGTCAAAACTATTAAAACTTAGTCAAAATGCCAAATTTTATTTAAAATGTCCTAAAATGGTCTTTGAATTATTTCAATGTGTCTTCAAGTCATAAATTGGCCATTTTCTAGGTTTCATGTGGTAAAAGGGTCATTTGGCCACTTTTCTAGCTAATTAATTGACTTGTACAGATGGCGGGAGTTAAAAAATATGTCATCAAGGTGGTTATAAAATTGGATAAGGTAAAATAACCTTATAATTAGTCTGATAGTTATAATTTTTTTATGATAAAGAAATGGTAAATTTTCCTCAAAAATAGGAGTTTTTGGGCACTTGTATAGACTTCTCAAGTCCACCATCAGTTTAAAACGTGGTGGAGTGACTCTTAACCTCAAAATAGGTCATTTAAATTTTTTTATTTCAATTATAATTTAATAAATTTCATTTACAACTTGTTTTCCTCCATTTTCACTTGGCAAGCAAAGAAAGGCTAAATTCAATCACTTGGCATGGGCTGGAGAGGTGGAATTGGAAAGAATAATTTTTGGGGTGGATATTAAAATAATTAAACTTAACTTACATATCAATAATTTTCAATTTTGTGCCTCTTCCTTTATGAACAATCAGTTTCACTCTAGGTAGCCTTTTATGAAATTGCATTCAAGAGGGGTATGGTTGTGAATTTGTTTTTTATTTTAAAGAATCCATGGAGTTGTGTGAGTTTGATATAGTATTTTCAGGTTTTAATAAGGTAATTTCCATGGTATTTCATTCATCCAACACTTCTCTTTCAATGCCTTTAAGGGATAATTCCAAATTGTGTTTGTTTCTCAAAGTTTGCATTCATGGGCATGTAACTACAGTTTTTCAACGTAGAAGATGGTTCCATTGGATGATAAAATTTCATGGATACATGTTTTAAATGTTTTTCACTCAATTCCATTGTGATTTATCAGCCAACTCCTTCAAGCCAATTTTCCTAATTCCCTTATTCACTACCTTGTTTGTAAAATGTGCTCACAACTGCCTTCTACAAGAGTTTTAAAAGTTGTATAGAGGTGTGATACATGGAGTACATGGTGTATTCATGTTTTAATATATATATATAATATACAAATATTAATTTATTTCATGACATGGAGGTTATAATTCTATGCCAAGTGGAATTTTCCTTCAAAATAATGATTGATTGTATTGAGCTCACAGTCTCTAAAAGTTACAAACATAGATTGTTGACCCTTTTTGGAATAAAATATGTCATGAAATAAAGATACTCAAACATAATTTATTATTTTAAATTATATCCCTATCTATCTACAATATCTAGGCCAATTTTGGGGTCAAAAGGATAAGAAGGAGATGGTCATTTAGACCCTCAAATATGGCAAAAAAACCACTGAAAATAGGTAGTAAAGTCTACATGATTTTGAAAGAAAGTTCACCTTGCTTGTCATTTGAGTGTCCTAAACTATACCATAAAATTTTAACAATTAAAATTGGTTCAAATTATGTTCCTAATAAAATATATCTAATAAAAGGTGAAGTTTGGTGTTTGGAGACACCCCAAGCTCCCCTCTATCCATACACAGTCCTGAAGAGTGATGCTTACAGTCATGGTTGCAAAAAGTGAGGTAAAAGGTTAATTTTTTGGCCTTGGTTGAGATTAAAAGGAAAATATGATGATTTTTTTATCCCAATACCTTCATGAGATGTCAAATCATAACCAAACAAGTCTCAAATTCCTCAAGTATACCTACAACAGACCTAGGAAGGTGACACCTATAGGCAAAAAGGACTGGACTGGGAACAAGTGTGATCAAGTTATAAGTATAAGATAAAAATATTTTGGGGGGGGGGAGATGAATATATGTTGGATGGGAAAAAAAACATCTTTAATTCCCTAACAAACATCATGAACAGGTCCATTTGAATCCATGGTAAACTACATGTAGCCTAAAACTCAAGAAACACAGTCATAGAGTATATTGGCAATAAGGTGGAAGTATGAATTTTGAATATAATATGGATATTTAAATGTGTATAAAAAGTTAAATTAGTGATAATTTACCTAAATTAACATAGTATTAACCTAAATACAACATCTACAAGATCAAAATCTTACTAATAAAACACCTATAGGGGTAGAACAATGATTGTGATAGTTAGGGTAGAGGAATACTAGTTGAGGATCTTGAGCATGAATTGATATATATTAAATGTTAAAAGGTAAATTAAATAATTATTAGATTCCTATTACCTAATTATCATGATTATTAGATCCAAAACCATCAACCAAAGCTGAAACAAACACCTATAGGCAAGATTTTAGGGCCTGTCTTAGTCCTAAACAGGCAATATCTTAATCTTGGGAATAGAAGATGCATTGGTACGAGGGGATGAAATTAAAATTTTAAATATGATGATTAAACACAAAAATTATATTATAAACATAAAAATAATTTTTTATGGTGTCCAAAAACATAAACCAAGCTTAGAGGTCACCTATATGAAAGCCTAAACAGTGATCTCCTCTTCAGCAATTAAAGACCTAGTCCATAACTCCAAAGGCATAAGAAGGTTTTTGAGGGGTAAATAGATATTAAATGGTTTGAATAAATTATGGGATGAATTAATTATCCTTACATATCATAATAAAGATCAAGGCAACCCATTAAACCTCCTAACATAATCCATCCCTTGTCTACCTTCACAGTTTAGCTCCTTCATAAAGTTTGCCTTAGAAATGGTGTTGGATGGAAGTTTAAATGGAGGATTTAGATGAAAAAAATTGGTAAATATTACCATAAATAGCTAATTAATATTATAAATGATAAATTTTCCATTTCCAATAGTTAAAACCCTCTCTATTTTGTCTCAGAGTAGGGGCAGTTTTGGCATGCATGAAGGTGACAATTTTGGGAAAAATGATGAAATTGGAGACCAAAAGGAAATAAAAGATCAAGTGAAGGTTTTTTAACTTTTTAAACACCTAAAAAAACATAATAAACCTTGATATAATGTCTGAGATAAAACATTTTACCCTACACAAAGAGGTTTGTAATCACCATGGCAAGAAATGTTAAGTAAAGGACTTGGCAAGGAGGGTCATTTTCAATTTGGAACTTAGTTAAGATTAATAAGTTATTTTATCATTATTAGGGGATAATTATATAATTTTTAAATAATTTTAAGAGTAAAATAAAGCTACTAGAGCCTAAATTTTCACCAAGGGTGTACATAGACCTATTGACAAGGTCTAGGTTTAATTCCAAACAGGGGTAAGTTTTCATATTTAGAGCTTGATGAGACATTATAGTCATTTAGGCATGTACATGGGATGAATATAAATGTTTTTTAACCATTTTTTGGTAAGGAAATTCATTAATAAGTAATTCTTTGCTTTGAAATGTTCAAAATCCTCAAAAAATGTACAAAGTGGCTTGAATGGCCAACTTCAAGTGTTTGAAACTTCTACCATGTTTTACATGGGACCTTGAGCCATTAAAGTGAGTTTAAGGATGTCATTAAGGAGGCATTAGTGAAAATTTGAAGAATATCCAATGTGCATCCTTTATGAACAATCCCTTAAGCGCTAATGCACTCCAAACCCTACAAGAAGATTGATTTGAACCTAATGAGAGAGAAAGTCTTAAAAAATATCTCAAACGGATGTTTAAATATGTAAACTCATTAGAATACCTTGATAACTATCCTAATATTAATCTCCTACCACTATTCTACACTTGGAAGTACATGGTTATATGGAATAGGCCAAGAAAGAGAAAATAATACTAGAATAGGGTTTTTAACAAATGATCAAGAGCTCAAATTCAATATGAGGAATGTTGAGGAGATTTAAAAAGTGAATCATAGGTTAATTTTCTATTTCACATGTGTGGGATATCAAAATTAACATTTTTGGTATTCTAGGCTAAAGAGGCCTAATTAGGCTTAATTATAGAGGATCAATGGATCAAAAAACACACTTTCCTTAAGTTTAGCACCATGAAACTTGTCACAAAGAATATTAGAGAAAAAAGTTACTTAAAAATTATCTCACTCAATATTGGAGGTATAGCTATACATTCTCCTACACAATGAGACTTGTGTAAAATAGGGCTTTAAGAGGATTAGACCTAGTGAAGGCTCTATGAGCAAAATGTGGTCTTGGTGAGAGCTTGATGATTCCAAAAAGATTATTTTCATTCCAATATAATTATAATAAGACTTTCATGAATAAAAATTTCACCAATTGAGCTAAATCCAAATTTGAGCTATTTTGGCCAAATTAGGCCTAATAAGACAAGGAGTCCTTATGACACCTAAGAGGGGAATTGATGATTTCTAGTAATGTAACTATTTTATATGATTCAAGATGGTATCTAAGTGTCCTTGGGATGAAAATATAAGTATACAATAGATATTATGATCAAACTCTTACCTTTTACCACTTGTCAAAGAGGAGTTTCAAGACTTAAAGGTGTTTGTGAAGAGTTTCAATGCCACATGTGAGGAAGGTGCTCATTTTGGGATGGACACATGTACACATTAGTTACTTG